>RXPK01003712.1:0-81536 GCA_004143645.1 Protaetia brevitarsis
ATAAAAAGTAACTCTGATCAGCCTCCAAACTATTGATATGTATCCCAGCGCTACATTCCTCTTGAACAAAACAAATATGCTAAGGTTATGCAAAAAACAATTCTGGACTCTTTTGTAACATAATTGGATAAATGCCATCCGCTCCTGGCGATTCAAGGCGATTTGAATGAGTTGATTGTCTATTTTACTTTTTTAAAATTCATTGTCTTTACTACTATTCTAATGCATGTCTTTTGTGTTTATGTTGAAGGTTTTGTCAAGTAGTAAATATCGATGGGCTAAGATTCTTTATTTCCTGTTTAAATATTCTTTGAGATCTTTTCACTTCGTCCGTTTGTTCTATTAGTTATCACCTCCAAATATTTAAAGCTTCTGATTTATTCAAAGGTACCCTGTTTTATATAGACACTTCTAGGATTATTTATTGCTTGCCTAATGTATAATATATGAATAAAGCTCGGAAAATATGCAAAATGACGTCGCTAATTTAGTTATTGAAAGTTTAGACGAAAGTGAGCCAAGAGCAGTCATTTGATTAGGTGAACAACAACAACTGAGCATGTATTACTAGTGGTAAAAGCAGCACAAAATTATTTTTTTCCTAATTTAATTCACTGCACCTCCCCTAGCTCATGGCTTAAACATAGTTGCTGAAACCGTTAGGCTGAAATATCTGCTAGTTAACAGTTTAGTAAACAATATCAAAAAAGTGTTTGTCAAAGCTCCTTTGCGAATTCAATTTTACAAAGGAAAAAATGTCTGGTATATCATTACCTCCAGAACCAGTTTTAACCAGATGGGGCAGTTGGGTAAAATCTGTTGCATTTATATCTGAAGATTACAACAACCTTGAAGAAGTGATTTGCAAGTTTGATCTGATATCTCAGAAGCCGTTAAAAATGTGTAGAATTTTTTAATAACCCGACCTTAAAAATCAGTTGGCAGATATACCTTGTAATTTTGTTTGCATTTCAAATGCAATAACTAACCTAGCGGCTCTAGGTCTCTAGCCTAGGGTCTCACTTTAAATGAATCTATTTCAATTTTAAATATAGCAAAAACTAACATTTATCAATCGACTCCGAATAAAATCAAAGAAAATTATCTACAATTTTAGAGAAACGGTAAGTTTTCAAAAACTTTGTAATAGTAATGAAATTCTGAATGGAAATTTTGACAATGATTTAGATATAGAACCGTCTGTTATGTGTAAATTTAAGTACGCTCCGATAAAGTCGTGTGAAGCGAGTATTTTTTTCTTATAAATATCTGCTAAGTGACCGTAGACATAGTTTGACGATGGAAAATATTGCACAGTGTTTGATTATTTATTGTTTTAACAAAAGCAAGGATGTCTTGCAAATAAACTTGTAAATAAATTATTAATAGGAATTGAAAATGTGTTTTATGTTCTTACATAGGCACTTATTTTCGCATACATAGGTGTTTGCATGTAAATGCATATTTATCTGCATATTTCACGGTTTTTGGTGCATATTATGTTAAACAGGGTCAAATAATGCGGGTGTTAGTAAATTGCCTCCCCACAGGTAGTAGGAAAAAGGATCAGATTTAATTGATCTCATAAATAGGTAAACTGCCTCCCAAACCTCTTCAATCGTAAGCTCCAGCCATCATTGCTTTATTATTTATTGTTGGAAATGGGAGAAATATGTAAATAACTTATCTTCTAACACCAGATACATATACGCTGCTTGACGAATTTGTTTATTGAGGGATCAGGTCGCGGCACGCATAAACACAGACCAAACATCTCTTAAGATTAGGTCAGATACCTTAGATTAATTTTGTTTGAAACAATACAAAGTATTGTTACTATTCCAACATTTATCAACGGGAACCCAATTTAGACATGTATATCAGGTAGCTAAGAATTGTAGGAAGCAATTTAACGATTGGTAGTAGTTGCTCTTTATCTCGGGAGGCAATTTGCGTATACCCCTTCCCACAGGTAGTACGAGAAAGGGTGAGGCTTAATTTGTCTTATAGATACGTAAATTGCCTCCCAAACCTTTGTAATCGTACACTGTTGAAAATATTACGGTGTTGGCGTTAATTTTGCGCTAGTCAAATATTTTAGTGTTGATTTTTTACAAACTTTGCCAGACGAATTTGACTACATGTGTTTAGTAGAACAGAAATTACTAGAATTTGGTGTGAATTCTTTGTTCAGATATGAGGATTTACTATTTTCTCTAGACATTCAGAAGCATCAACCAATCAGAATTTTTCCCTCGGATAGAAATATACAAACCCCACCTAATCTAATACAGTATTGCATTATACGCACCACCTGCATTGCACGTGTATCTGTTTTCGAGTTTGTTTCTGCGTATTAACATATCCAAACAAACCACCAAATGTGACTGACCTGCAAAGTGTAACCTTGTATTATTAAACGTTAATTCCAGTGGGCATAAAAAATTTCAACATCTTAAAGATGTATTGGGAACAACTATTTACGTAATTAGTTCAGATTTGAATCAAATAGCATAAACATTGACTTAATTTTATAATGGTTCTCAAAAAATCATTTTAAAATTAGTACGTTTAGTTGAAACCCAAACTTTTGAATGAGTGGTTCTGTATAGTTATAATTGAGAAAACGTCTCAAAGAGAGAATATTATAGCACTAAGAAATAGGAGTTGCATATTAAAAAGACGTTGTGTTTAGAAAACGGTGTTAAATCATCCAATAGATCGCATTCATTTAGTTAAACAGCTAGTAAATTGTCGTGTTAGTTGGACAAAATAAACCCCTTAGCAATAGACAATACTTGACTATCTTTGTTCGTCAAATTTAAACTTCTGTAATTCTCGACAAAATAACACGAAAACAGTGTGGACCTCTCCTGACTATTAAATTAGTCAAAAAAGTGTTAAAGTGTTAAAATTTTCAACAGTGTAAGCTTTAACCGTTATTGCTTCATTAGTTATTAACCGGGACCCAATTTAAACATATATATCAGGTAGCTAAAAAATATGTGAGGCAATTTAACGATTATTAATAGTTGCTGTTTATCTCGGAAGGCAATTTATCTGTACCTAACAATGCTGTGGATAATCGCTCAAGTTCGCGTTCACTTCAGACTGATAATGATATGTTTCTAAACATAAGAAAAGCAAATGAGAATTCGCGCAAAAAGAAAACTAATCTAAGAATATATTAACTAAAACAGTTTAGAAGGTAACATTGATTCAGTTCACCTGTATTACTATGAACTTATTATATTCCAAATCAATTGAGAGCAGATGTTCATGTGTCATTTGCAAAAAATGGGCTCATCTGTCACGCGCTAACATTGACAGTGACGATGATGAATCCGCGCTGATTTGAGAGATTTGTAAGAAATAATATTGAAATCTCGATTTTCAGTATGTATAACCTTTTCAAAAAGACGCTTTCGAAAAATTTATTCGCTGTGTGTGTTTCTTTTAGTGTTTCATTATTTTAATTTAAAATCCACGAATGCTCTTGAAATTAATTCCGGTAATGTCTTTTCATTTTAAACTAACAGTTTTACAATTCTGCTCCGCTTGTCCATATTAAGATCGCGAAGACAATTACGTCTTTGTGCTAGATAAGTACATAGAAACAGGAAAACAAAGACAAGTGTCTTATTTAGGGAATACTTATTCATAAAAACAACCTTCTTTTTTTAGATATGACGCCGCCTATATTGAAAACAAACCAACAAAAAGCACTTAAACCCTGAAACTTTGCCGCGTTAAGCTTTAACTTGGAAATGTAAATTAAAAAAAGTATAAAAAGTGTCATCTTACAAAAAAGAAAAAGAAACAGTATTACGTCAGACACTTGAAGATAGGTATATAAATATACGAAAACAAACAAAAAGGCAAATCTACTTTATTTTTTGCAGATATCTAAAAATTGAAGCAGCTTTCATTCAAAATGAACGAAAATATTGGAACGTTCCATTAAAAAAATCTATTTTTGTCTATACACCTTGTTGCTTATACATTACGTTCGACTGCTTCAGTCGATGTTATCCTAACGTATGTACCACCGACGCGCTCACTAATGGGGAAAACGACACCACTAATGTCGTGATGCAGTGCCATTAAATGGAAATAATCGTATGCGAGTGCTAAATTACAGTTTTAGGAATAGTTTGTTTATTTTTCTACCAATACGTATTCCAGACATTTCTTAAAATCCACGGTGTTTCACGCGGTCATATACATTTATATACTGTGCTGGTAAACTTAGGTCTGGATCAGGCCTTACATGCATGAAAGGCCCATACATTTCGTTTTTTCTTCGTGTGGTTTGCCCGTCGTGTAAAACCGTACGTTAAAACCAATCACCGATGCACCCATAGACCTCGTTGCATAATTGATCGGCTTTCACTGTTTGCGGGAGGTAATTGAAAGTGTTTTTTTTATATTTTTAGTGGCCTGGTAAGTATCTATAAAACAAAAGAAAAAGATTGAAATGTGGTAAATCATGGCTTTTGTTACAACACAGCTTCTCAAAGATATATATTAAAAATAAGGAAAGTAGAATTAAAGTAATTACAAAAATGTTAGGAAAGATTTAGTAGATATATAATAAGTAATAGAAATAAATAAAAATGTAATAAAAATCATGTTTGAATGGTGTAGAATTAAAATGTAATTGTCCTTCCCATTCAAGTTTTATTTAAAAACAATATTTACATGTTTCGGCGTGACGCCATCATTAGATAATGTATTGTTATATATGTTAAAATAAGTAGACAAAAGTCAAAACACTTCTTACAATTAGCGGGAAAGACAATGTAAATTTATTGTAAGACAATTTAATTAATGGAGAGAGAGACGCGAACTGTGTGAAAGATCGGTGGAGAATGTGAGAATCTCCACCGATCTTTCACACAGTTCGCAAGGGGAGAACAATTACATTTTAATTCTACACCAAATAAAAACGTACTGCTGTGAACTGATTGTACAAGCATATAAGTTTAAAGAAATTAAAAATGACAAAATTAATTTAGCTAGCTCAGCAAATAAGAATTTAAAAGGGCGCAAGAAATTCTTAGATCTTCTAGAGTAACTTTCATGAAAAGTAATAGTGGGCGTTTGTAAAATTTGACTTTCTTTATAATCCCCAAAAATTGAAATGGCTGATTCAAAAATAAAAGAACTATTTAAAGTGATATTTATATATATATATTCATTAAATTTCCATATAAAAAAGAAAAAAAAAAGATTTAATTACAACCAACAGGGGAAAAAACCTTAAGACTGAAGGTCTTGGATTAAAATAACCCCTTCGTGAATTTAAAATTAAAAAGGACAATGCAAATCCTTTAGCAAACAAAATGGAAGATTTGTTCCAGAAGATAAATCTCAATCACACAAAAAATATCCACGCGGTCACGAAATTTAAACCAAACTATAATTTACACGTGGAGAAACAAATTATAATTTAAATTGAAATTTAATTTTAACAGCAAATAGCTTCTCTTCACCTTAACCGTGGTGATTAACAATAAAATACAAATCAGCAAAAAGAAAACGGAAAATTTAAACTCTTTAAACTAAAAACACGAAATCTTCTAGAACATTTTACAATAATTACTGATCTAATATTCAAAATGTGTACACAATTAAACAAAACAGCAATAATTAAATAAAGAGTTCTTTGATGGATGAATTAATATCAAATTAAACGAACAAAGATTTAAAATTAAATGAAGTTACCTACATGGTAGCAAGCAAAATGAAAACATGTACTTACACGGCCGCCATCATTCAAAGAACTGAGTGCCTCACAGGGATAACATCGTACATATATCAAATTTACAACATCTGCGTGCGATGAAGCCGCAACGCATCGCAAAGAAAATACTAGCATATAAACTATATACAATACTGGAGTACGCAAAATGTACAAATAAATGAAATTAACTTTACACAACTGAACAATAAAATACTCAAACAAAACTATTAAATTCTTTCTTAAAATTAAATAAAAATTAACATTTGAGAGAATCCTCCCGCAGCGCGGACAAAAATTGATCTCTAATATCACTGAATTTAAAATTCCGGAGTGCCGGACCACAGCACATCTCCCAATTATTAAGGGGAAAACGAAAGTTTCAGAGAAAATTGAGTGTTTCTCCTTAAAAATTGTACGCACACGAAAAAACAATATTCTAAAGTTTCCCGCACCAAACGAACAATACCGTATCTCCGCACACAGGGGTGAAAACGTCGCTTCCGGGTGCTGACAACTACCCGGGGTCGTGGTGGGAGTGTCCAACATACCATCCGGTTTCAGTTTGGGACAGCAATCGGTGTGGCAGTCGGTGTGGCAGACGATGTGGCAGTCGGTGTGGCAGTGGTGGGTTTGCATCATGAAGAACTTCTCCACTCCATGGATGTACCTCTCGCTTGTATCTCCAGTAGGATAGCTCAAAAAACAGAAAAATTCTTTTAAATTGTGCTCCAACATGGCTTCAGGAACGGGATTTTTCTTAAACTTGACAGGGTTTGACTTGACTTCATTAAGACAGTGTTCGGCATCAATAACAATAAAACTTATTTTGTAAGGATACATTCTGGATCGAAATTTCCTCGATTTCAGCTTCATACTTCTCATCAGAATTGCTTTCAATTTGATTAACGACATCCGGGGATTCACTCTGGGAATTGATTACTTCTTCTAGAATTCTATTTGGAAATTGATAACTTCTTCTGCGGATTCTCTTTGGGAATTGTTGACTACTTCTGGGAATTCTTCTTGGGAATTGTTGATTACTTCTGCCTCTACCTCTAACTCACCAATACCTTCTACCTCAATATCCTCTTTGGATCCAACATCTCCAACAACTTTTTCGCTACCCTGTATAACATTCTTAAAACTATCACTTTTTTCTCTCGTTTCATCATTTTCATTTTCCTTTTCTGTGCTTAAATTATTAACTACTTTCTCCTCATCAGGAGTCTCAGAACACCAATTAAATCTCTCCCCTTCTATCTGAACAAATTTCCTTTCTACATCTATAATTGCTTTCATTTTGTCTAGCAAATCAATCCCAATAATTCCATGTCTGCGTAATCCTCTTACAGAAATAAATTCTCCCAGAAATTTAAATTGTGAAGTTTATATTCAGTAACAAAAATTTTATTGATAACAGCAATCACTTTCTTTGTAGCAGATACTATTGTGATTTTTCGAGTTGGAATGAATTTCCCTAAATTCTCTCTCTCTAATACTTTTATTAGCAATCAATTCTTTGTTCTCAGCAATCAATTCTTTATTATTAGCAATCAATAACTCTTTTATCATTGCCATCATATCATTCATACTATTAATACTTTCCTTATTGTTAGTCCTGTTTCCTCCATCTCTCTGAATATCCTTTTCGTCCATCCTTCCCTTTGTTCCTGCCACAATTTCCTTTTTGTCCATCCTTTCCCTTTGTCCTGCCACAACCGACTCCTTCCTGCCATGAGTTCCTTGGCTCCTCCCACTCTGGTCCTTCGGAACGTCCATTTCCTGATCCTTCGTGGTCCTGTCCATCTTCATTCTCGCAGGGATGTATATAAAATGTTTTTAAACACACGATCAGTTTTGTCAACGCAACGAGAAATTCTCACAAATTCTAAACACGGGATCCTAATCTTACTAATTACAATTACAATAATATCGAGCCTCACGTTGGGATTGCCAAAAATATATACTCAGAACTGATTGTACAAGCATATAAGTTTAAAGAAATTAAAAATGACAAAATTAATTTAGCTAGCTCAGCAAATAAGAATTTAAAAGGGCGCAAGAGATTCTTAGATCTCAGAGTAACTTTCATGAAAAGTAATAGTGGGCGTTTGTAAAATTTGACTTTCTTTATAATCCCCAAAAATTGAAATGGCTGATTCAAAAATAAAAGAACTATTTAAAGTGATATTTTATATATATTCATTATAAATTTCCATATAAAAAGAAAAAAAAACTTTAATTACAATCAACAGGGGAAAAAACCTTAAACATGAAGGTCTTGGATAAAATAACCTTCGTGAGATTTAAAATTAAAAAGGACAATGCAAATCCTTTAGCAAACAAAATGGAAGATTTGCTCCAGAAGATAAATCTCAATCACACAAAAAATATCCACGCGGTCACGAAATTTAAACCAAACTATAATTTACACGTGGAGAAACAAATATAATTTAAATTGAAATTTAATTTTAACAGCACATAGCTTCTCTTCACTTTAACCGTGGTGATTAACAATAAAATACAAATCAGCAAAAGAAAACGGGAAATTTAAACTCTTTAAACTAAAAACACGAAATCTTCTAGAACATTTTACAATAATTACTGATCTAATATTCAAAAATGTGTACACAATTAAACAAAACAGCCATAATTAAAAAGAGTTCTTTGATGGATGAATTAATATCAATAAACGAACAAAGATTTAAAATTAAATGAAATTACCTACATGTAGCAAGCAAAATGAAAACATGTACTTACACGGCCGCCATCATTCAAAGAACTGAGTCTCACAGGGATACATCGTATTTACAACATCTGCGCGATGAAGGCCGCAACGCATCGCAGAAATAACTAGCATATAAACTATATATAATACTGGAGTACGCACAAATGTAACAAATAAATGAAATTAACTTTACACAACTGAACAATAAAATACTCAAACAAAACTATTAAATTCTTTCTAAAATTAAATAAAAATTAACATTTGAGAGAATCCTCCCGCAGCGCGGACAAAAATTGATCTCTAATATCACTGAATTTACAATCCCGGAGTGCCGGACCACAGCAGTACTTAGTTTCATTTATCTTATCTATGCGAGAATATTTATTTATTTTTAGAATTGTTTTTATTTCCATAAAAGTTGCAATTAGAGTACCGTTATAGTCGGCGAGTGGTAGTGCACATGTGTCATTGCGTGTGGAAATGCGGTTTCAAGGGTGTTATTGTCTTCCTCTAATTTGTATCTCTCCAGTAGACGATGAGTAGGGTATGATATCGGTTTTTCTTAGTTTTAGTTAAGTTATCAGCAGTATTTTTCTTTTAACTTCAAGTTGATTATTTATATATATTATTGTTTTGGACATTGAGCCGTGGTATACAGGGTGTATCCGATATAGAGGTAAATATAATAATATGTAGCAGCTGTAACCATATACGATTAAAAAGTCTTAATGCAGAGGGGGTCTATCTGTAAGCATTAACGAAAAAAAAATATTTTGTAAATGCCGTGGGCTAGAGCCGCATCTGAGCCCAACCTAAATGCCGTCTCGAGTATACCCCACATACCACTATCATTCAGCCATTACCGCTGTTAGTTTTGTGTGGATTGCCGCTTGGAGTGCATGTGTATAAAAATGCAGCGCTACACAACGCAGGAATTGACAGATATCGTGTTAATTTACGGAGAGACGGGAGGAAATACAAATGACACAATAGATTCATTTTCGCGCGACATCATAGTAAAAAGGCATGTTTGCAAATTTTCTGTATCTACGTTTATTTCTGTGTAATTCGATTCAATTCATTTTGCGTTATTAAATATATGTGGTACCGTTTATTAACAACTAACTCTCGATTCGACAAAGCAAAAGAAAAATATTTACGTTTTTTGTAACGACTTAAGTCGCATATCCGGTGAAACTCGAACGTCTTATCAGGATATAAAAAATAATACTTTGTAGACTAACGTAGAATGCTCTTAACAAATAAGGAATGTTTATTTTATAAAAAGAAGAATTTTAAAATGTCTCAGTTTTGCTATTTGACGTTAAATGAACTTACGGCATACCATTAAGAATAATACTAAATGAGTGCAATATATTTATACATAACACCACGTTTAGCGGGTGCTTAACATGACGTTTCCTTGCATCAGGCCCGGACTAAAGAATTTTTGGCTCTAAATTTTACTTTTTTTTGTTTGTGCTTTATATGTCGTGTAGTTAACACCCAAGCAAAATTTACTTTTTTATTTGATACACCCTGTATATACGCCCAACGCGTGTATACGTACACGCATTTCTCCACGGGACGGGCTTTCGGTTGACCATTATGTCCACTAGTTCAATATAATGAGCGCTGACCAGACAACCATTTTGCCAGGTCTTCTGTGGCTGGAGGTAGCATGGGGAATTTGAACAATCCGACTGTTAGTGAACTTACATCGATTGCAGATTGCAAATAAGATTTTGGAACCTCTCGCTCCAGTTACGGTTCCATTTCAAAATACTGTAACAGACTGCACGGACCCCCAGAACTTATGGCTACAACCATTCACGCTGGTAGAATTAAATTTAGCGCTTGATATCAGGAAAAATACTGCTCCTCGGCTTGATAACATACCATACGTTTTGCTTCAACAATTCCCCGCTGAGGTTCTCGAGTTTATACTGTCTATCTTCGATTCTATGTGGGTAGATGTTACGGAGATTGAGGAACTTAAAAAGGTTGTAATAGTACCTATTCCTAAAGCGAATTCTAATCCCATTTTCGTTATTATCATGCGTGCTTAAGATCTATGAACGTTTAATTGAAGGTATGCTGGAGGGTTGGATGCAGCAAACTAAATTGCTGCCTTCAGAGCAGTACGGATTTGGGCAACAATTGGCTACTATTGATGCGACGACAGATCTTGTGTGCGAAATGCAATTCGGTTTTTCCCGAAATCTCTATACAGGAGTTATTTTCATCGATCTTAAAAACGTTTATAATACTATTGATTTAGATATCCTTTTCTCAAAGTTATGTAGTTATAAAGTGCCTAGTCTCACTGTTAATAATATAGTTAAGATATTCAAAAACGTACAGTTTATATAATTGAGCTCATAATAACTCCTTGGTGGGTTCATCTATCTAAAGTGGTGTTTTTTTCTCGCTATAGGCTACCGGCGATGAATCATGTAACACTTAATAAGGATGTATTGAGTGTTGTGGATTTGTTTTGGATAACAAATTAAAGTGGTCGCATCATGTAAATAAAGTTGTAAAGTGTGAGGGGTATAGGTATTAATATTTTAAGGATGTTTGCAAAAATAAGGCTAGTAGTAAGGTAGCAATGAAATTCTACCTAGCATGTATACGTTCTCACTTGGATTATGGATGCATTCTTTTCAGTTCGGCTAATGAGAAGCAGATGAGTCGAATAAGATGGTTCAAAATAAGGCCTATCACATAAGTACGGGTGCAATGAGATCCACACCACAAGAAGCATTATATGTGGAAGCAGGAGAACCCAACTTCGTCAGGAATATCTTGCTAATATAAATATATTCTCAAGTTAGAAAGTATGGAACCTAATAGTATTATTGACAATATTCATCGACTTTCAGTTTTGGAGTTGCTATCATCATACTGGGCCAAGAAAAAACCTCTTTTACTTACTTCCGCCTACCGTTATATTGCAATATTAGGATTCTATATCCGGTACTCAGTCCAGCCAAAATTAGAATTCCATCAATTCATTAAACCAACCGAAATCTTTATCCCAAAACATACCGGTCAAACCGTTATGGACAGAACGATGCATGAGGAAATTGTCGATAACCTCGCTGGTTATACTATTATTTATACGAATGCTTCCAAACATCGAATGGATGCGGTTGCGCATTTGTTGACTATGGTTCTTGTGTTAGTAGATCTTTTTGTCTTTATCCGTTGACCAATATCTTTTTAGCTGAGGTTAAGGCAATTGTTGAGGCTCTTGAGTGTGTAAAAGGCCTGGATGTTGAAAAGCTTGGTATTATGGCGGAGTCTCTGAGTTTTTTATGAGCCTTACTAAAAGGAAAATGGTTTACAGAACTGCATCCATTAGTGTTGGATGTTCTATTGAGTTGTGCGGAACCGCTGGAGCAACACAGGATAGTTAAGTTCTTTTGGGTAAAAGCTCATTCCTGTATAGCACCTAATGAGGAGGTGGGTTGTTTGGCTCGGGAGTCAATAGGTAGCGACGAAACCATGGGCATAACTGTTCACTTGAGGGAGGTTGGTGCTAAAATTAGATAGCATTTTCTCCGCGAAAAATGGGAGCAAAGATGGAAAACGACATGCAAAGAAAACCCCACACGGTATACCAAAATTCATCCATCTGTTTTTCATTCCCGTTGGGATAGTGGTCGCGTGGTTTCCGCTATTTTTTTTCCACATCGCTAGGATGAAATTTGGGCACGGTAGTTTCCCAGCACACTATATAAATTAAAAATAATCGATTCACTTGCTTGCTCCTGTGGTTACGAATTAGCCCACTTGAACCATTTGTTCCTGGGATGTCCAAAATATGGCATACAACGACGTGAGCTTATTGGTGGCTTATTGAAACAGAAAGTAAGTTTAACAAATAATTAGGATATAACGACCAAAACAACCAATTAAAATTGTAGAGACATAATATATAGCCAACAGATGTAGAGAACCAAGACTAACGAAAAACATCGCAACACAACGAAAACGGTCAAATACCTAGATAAGAAAAAGTTTTTTAAAAACCTGTCTGTGTATTGTGTCTGTGTGAGAGACCACATTTAAACAAACAGCTAAGATGAAAAGCATAAAATATAAAAATAAATTTATCTATATTTACACATACAACCACCAACCACATTCAATTTCGACAGACAGAAATGAATACGTTTCAGTGAAAGTAAGATATGTACAAATGATTTAAATGTTGTAATTTAACACAGATAGCAGGTGAGATAAATAATTTTTATCAGTATTTTTACTAATAAAGTATCGACGCTGTAAAATATCCCCAGAAAGTATCGATGCTAAAAGTACTTAATATCACTGCTGAAGTATCGATACTGTGCCGCAAAATTCATTTATTAAGTAACTGTTAAATTAATCACAATTTTAATAAGTGCAATACATATTGTTGTACTAGCTCATAATTTAAACATACTTTTACGTACACCGAGTAATCTGTAGATTTGTATGCAATAATAGGACATTGTTTTTAAACGGAATAGCCTGTATAGAAATAGCATTGTATTCCATATTAAATTTCTTTTGTTATAAATATTTTTTTCCATAAACGGTTGTTTTTCGAGTACACTCAATTTTCTTTTAAAAATGGCGGCATTGCATCTACGGATTTGCCTAATTTCCTTCCAAACCGACATTTAACTGTTACAGCATTCTAAAACCACACTAAAATCCATAATTTTTATGTTATATGATCATAAACTATGGTTGCACTAGTGAAAACTTCTTTATTTTAAACGGAACAGCCTGTATTTTTATAGAAGCTTACAGTGCTAAAGGAGGTTTAAAGATTTTGCTAAGCGAATGCTATACTCATCCTTCATAGTTTACGATTATTGAAAATACATTTTTCGAAAGAGGAGTTAATTGGTATAGTATATATTCTCGGAAAAGCCAAAAGGAATTGCGTACTCGCTGCACAAATTCACCCAATGCATTTTCCAGGATTTTGAAAAAGGTACGAGACATGTTTGAAACTATTGGTGGTGTAGATTGCGTGAAAAAGAAAAGAAAAGGGACGGTAGCTATAAATGAAGAAGAACTGAAAATACTGCTTTATATACGAGAGAACATGCATATTAGTACTAGAGCGTTGAGTGTTACTATTGAAAGATCTCAGGCAACTGTAAATAAATTTTGCCATGATGTAATAAATGTTATGAATGTTAATCACTGTTTACTTTATTTATTTAAGGTATTTTCTGACGAAACAACATTTAAAAACAATAATGCTATACTACTGAAAATCCACACTGAAAATAATAATTAAAATGTTTGGTGTCTAAGTATATGGTGTATAATATTGAAAAGCAAAATCATTGGACCATCTATCTTTAAGCGAAGTACAACAGCAGCTGATTCTTTACAATGGATGTTGATCAATATACCTGTTGTGGTTCCAGCACAATAGCGATCAATTTATTATCAGCGAGATATCCGACAGCTTTAAAATAATTAATGTAGTCGAAAATTAAAATCGGTTTCATTTAATGATCTCCGAGATCGTGGAATTTTACTAGGTTAGATTCCCATTTTTGGATATATGTAAAGGAAAAAAAAATAAGAGAATGGTAGAAAGGATAGGGACTGCGTGCCAAACCACAATTCTGGATACACTTAAACGTGTTCAAAGAGATTCCAGCTGAAAGTCTAGATGCGTGTGTTCAGCAGGGAGAACACATTTTCGAACATTTAATGTAACCTATTAGCAGAGCAAGACGCTCTTCGTTCCGAACGAACACACGCTCATACGGGTGTCGATAAAACGTTGTTCGATTGCTCGTATAAATCTTGTAGTGGTTTTCAGTGGTTAGACACCCAGCGTGTAAAAATTACATGCGACAGTAAATCGCGTAGAATATTTCAATGCGGAGCGGTAGCAGACATTCTTTAACTTGTTTGTTCGACACGCATCTTTGCAATATCTACGCATTGGCGACGTTCTCTGGTGTATCTGTTTATTCATATTGTGTAGTGCTCAAATATTTCCATTCAAACTTTCACTGAAGAGTAAGAGTTGCTAAAATAACTTATCAATACTTCTAATACGTTTTAAGCACTATAACAAGAGAAAATATATAATTATAGGTAATAGTGACATTCTTTTTATTCCTTGTATTTTATTTAAAAAAGATAATACAAGCAAGAATAAACATGTCATTAATTATTTAAAATAAGAAAACAAAAAGTTTGGGTAAGTCTTGATCATTATCACAATTTACATATTATTAATATCAAAACATTGTAGTTTTCCGCAACAATACTTTTCAAAAAGGTGGAAAATTTGTTAAATCTAGCGGTACGTTAAATTTAAACGACAAAGTAAATCCAATCAAAGCTATTACATCAAGATTTCTATTTAAAATATTGATGCAGCTGCTTTAGAAACAGTCGAAACACTGTGCACTAAATTGTGTTATTTTCATTGTAATTACCCTACATATCGAAATCATATATTAGAATTTGAATAGTATATATTTATTCAGATACATTAACAGATTCAAGTTAAGTTGCAACATTTTATTTTTTTACAGTGTATTTATTTTACTTAAATTTAGTTTAATAATGCTTTTATATGTAATTGTAATCCAAGTTCAATGATATGTCAACAAAAAGACAGAAAAAACGGCTGAAAAAAAATCTGTTTTCTCAAAAATTGACATGTATGCAAGGTTACATCCTCATTGTACAGTTAGTATTTTAAGATTGTTAATTAAGTATAGTAATTTGTTTTGTAAAATTCAAAATGTAGGATGATTCCATAATTTTGCATTTTTTATTTATTTAAATTTAGTTTAAACATTTTTCATAATTCTATTTGGTCACATGGGCAGTCCCATATAGTAAATATCCAATATTCTTCTCACAGCTGTTTAATCAACGGACTTTTCTGAGGCAGTTTGCAGCTCTTGCGATCGCAATTGATGTCTGTTAGATTTTTGTAATTCAAAGCATTCACCAGCCAACCTCCGTGAGAGACGGACGTAGCTCGAGTAAATTTATGGCTATTTTGATAAAATCCTATTTATTCCAAATTCCAATCTAAAAATAATGCTTAATTGTTAAACAAAGTTTATCAAATTAATTTTACTCACATTTTACCTACATAATTGTCAAATTTTCTCCGCAAGCCCTGACCAGACCTACTGCTCTGATGCTTGCCGATATATGAACCTAAAAAATAAACGTATTATTTTAATTCGTGTCTAAATTTTAATATACTTGTAAGAAATTTTATTTTAATACGTTCGAGAAATTTGTTTGGTTAATTGGTAATTCTGTATCCAACCGCCGACCAGTTTGCGAGCACGGCGATATTCCCGAGATATGTTCCTGTCCTGAGCCATTATCCGTGATTAGAGGTACGAGAGCCCCCATTCGATGTCCTGACCAAAGAGACTCCTGCTGAAAGTATAGATGCGTGTGTTCAGCAGGGAGAACATAGTTTCGAACATTTAACTTACTGCGCTGGTGCCTGCTGATTTGATCCCACCAACGGTATTTTGCGCGTTACCAAAAAAACGCATTATTTTAATTCTAATATAAATTTTAAAATAATTATAAGACATTTTATTTTATTATATTCGTTAGTTAGAAATTCTGTATATCCGCCGAACAGTTTGCGACCACTGGTGAAAAACTTTTATAAGGTGGCAGTTCTAATTTTACTAGTTAATATGTATTCACGGCACGAACAGAATACCCAGTAATTTTTACCAGCAAATATTGCACATACTGATTTACCCGTCAGTTACGCATAGAAATACACAGATAGATGTCTCGAAAGCGCGGAGATTTTGAAATTTAAGATTAAGCGTATTTATTTTTCTATGATTTATATTGCAAAACTTGGAATTACTAATTTAAAACGCATTTGTTATTTTATAAGCGAACTCATTTGACCTACCTGAGATATTTACATCCTTATTGATATTGTTTTTACACGGTTTCATATTTCGAACTTTTTATACTTAGATGAAAATCTCATGTGTTTTAACTCAAACTTTTTCTTCTTTATCTCACAAAGTTAATCAAAAACCTTGATATTGGTTATATAAGAGTCTCATGAACACTATTTCACTTAAAATGATGACTTTAACTTAGTATAATAGAGGAAGCAACATGCTCTCACAGCATCTTCTGCCGTACTTAGGAATTAAAAGGGTATATCTATCTATTCGTAATTTTTATAATGCTAGCGCGTCCTCTAGCCTGTAGCAGTCAGAAATTCTCACCCCACCTGCCATCTGGCATTTGAGAGCGCGCGGCGCGATCATGGATAAAAAGAAATAAAATAGGTGACACTAGGATGTTAAAAACTTGATTTTACTAATTTAATTCAAGTATTATATTTAAAATTTATTTTTTTATACCGGGCTGTGTGCTACTTATGCGTAGACTGCGTACGCGCAACGCCACTGAGTTTTCCGCTTCCTCAATTCTCCGAACATACATGTACGTGCATTACTTATTAGCTAAATTAGCACTGTAAATTTGAATAAACAATTAAGATGGCCCGACCGGCAAGCATATAATAGAGGGTGAAGAATTAACTCACTTCTTTCTTTATATAAAACATACCCAAACATTTTTTTTGTGTTTAATTTTAGTAATGTTATTTATGATCGTCTTTAATAAAACACTAATTACCAGGAAAATTGTCAATGATGAGCAGATGCTTAGTGAAATTTTTATACCTCCGTTAGCACTGTAAGATTCCACAAAAAATTCAGGGATATTGATACATTTAGTATAAATAAGTTTTCAATAATCGAAGGTAGGTACAACTATGGTTTACGATCTCACAGTATTGAAATTATAGATTCTAATGTGATTTTAAGATACAGGGAACCTGATGCTATCAACGTCACTATACACTATTAGATGTGCAACCTCTAATTCCTCCTTAATTACTAATTTGATTAATTTATTAAAGTCTGATGCACATTACGAAAACGAATCAGTGAACATTAAAGAAATAAATCAACTTCATTTACTCGACGGAAAAAGCAAAGGACTCAATATACCTAATGAATGCTGTTAACTTTTGGTGTTGTCGGTTTCGGCTCACACGTTGCATAAAACATGAGCGAAAATTAGAATAATTCAATAACACACGCACACACACACGCGCTCATACATACGTACACCTGCATACAACCCTCGGTTTGACGTCGAACCGCTTCACTCTAATACCCTCTGGCACGTACTCCCTACACGCCGCATCGTGTAAGATGATGGCCGTATAGTTAGAAGTTTACTTCAAGGCTACGAGTTGCGTGTTGCGCGCGAGGTGTGGCTTTATTAATTTCAATCAGCGAAATTGTTTCAGCTAATGGAATTGTGTCCTGCCGGAGTTCGTGGTACAACGGATGAGTTATCCGATAAAGGTCACTATCCTTTTGGTTACCCTAATGGAAAAGAATTACTGATTACTAGGTTCTTTTTTTTTTAGCTTTCAATAACTCTGCAGTAGACTGCAGTTCCTCAGGAATTGCTAGTGCAGAATTAGAGAATTTGAAAATTTAAGTGAATCGTTAGGTATTTTAATACACTTCTATTTCTAATGTCCGTTTAATAACTCTAGACGCGGGTAAAGTTTTTTTTATACAGATACCTTCTTGTAGCATTTTAATCAGTAGCTTTTAATTTCACACCTAGGCGAAGTGGAGATTTTCGATACATTCATCGGTTTTTATGTTCAGAATTATTTTAAGACACGCTGTTATCGACAGTAGAGCCGCTTGCTTACATACTGCTGTGATATGTCTCCCCGGTTGTTTGAACTCTATGCTGTTAATTTTCCAAGATCAAGTTTTGGCATTGCCGCGCGCAAATTCTCACTTATGTTTATTTTTACATTTTGCTATGAATTTAGTAGTTTTGTTGGATGTATTTATTTGTTCAGTTAGTTAGTTTATTTTTCTTTGATTATATGTTAGCCATTTTTTATCTTGTTTGGTCCTTCTTATAAGGCGTATTCTATGATTGATGCGGCTGTCGCAGCGCGCGCAGTCGGTTGTTTTGTATATACGCGGTGAGAGGCCTCTTAGGGCTCAGAGTCTGAATGATTGTCACGAATGTAAGTACATGTAAACTTTGAGCTCATTGCCTCCATATTACGATTTTTCATTTGTTAAGATTTGTTTCGGTTATTATTAATTTTGATCATTATTCAGACGTCTCCGCTTATTAATTGGCGTTGTATTTTTGTGCACAATTTGTGTAAGGCTCTTTAATAATTTTCGTTTTAGAAGCGATCGCGTTTAGAGTTTAAATTTTCCGTTTTTTTGTAGTTTTCATATTAATTTTATTTTAATCACCTCGGGGTAGGTGAAGAGAAGCTCTGGGCTTGTTATTAAATTTCATTTTTAATTTTGGTTGTTTCTCTACGTTATTTGAATTAATTTGTAGTTTGCTTTGAATTTTTGAAACCACGTGGATTTTTTGTGGTATAAGAAATTCCTTCTAGAACAAATTCACCATTTTGTTTGCTAAAGGATTTGCATTGTCCTTTTTAAATTGTAGAGTCGTATGCAGGTTTGTTTTTTGCCAGAATCTTATATTCATGGTTTTAATTTTTCCTGTAATTTGTATTAAGTGCCCACTATTACTTTTTAAAAAAGTTACTCTGAGATATAAGAATCTCTGGCGCCCTTTTAAATTCATTTTTGCTGAGCTAGCTAAATTAATTTTGTCATTTTTAATTTCTTTAAACTTGTATGCTTGGACAATCAGTTCACAGCAATACGTAGGACGTAATTATTGATTCCTCTGTTGTTTACACCTGTGATATGGAGTAATTGTGCTATGGGAATCGCCAGATATTCGAAACCGATTAACCGCTTCCTTTTGGAATCGGCTTCACCAAAAACCGGTTAATCGGTTATCAGTAGAGTGGTCAACTTTTGTCTGCGCGCCAGGTCAGTACTAAGTTCCATATATGTGGCATTAACGCTTAAGACAAGTATACAATACAGTGCCGGAAAAGAGCAAAATTATTTATTTATTTAACTATAAATATTATATATAAGCCCCTTACACCTTATTTAAATAGCAAAGATTGTATAGTATTCCAGAAAAGTTTGTAGCATTAAAAGTTAAGTGTTTCAAGATTTTTCTCATTAAACCGCTTTCGTTAGATATAGTTCATGTTATAAAAAAAACATAAAGAGCAAGGTGCCCACGTGGAATTATTTTAGATTAAAAGCCACAGCAACATCATTCCCAACGAAATCGTTGATGAATTGGCGAAACAAGGCTGTGATAAGGGCAAAGAGTACAAGCCGGTTTTAAACGTAACGGAGTTAGTCCAATTAAGCAAAACCAAAACTAAAAAAGATTGGAATACTTTATGGGTGGAATCATATACTGAGAAAATGACTCACTTCGCATATATACACCCGGATGCTCGTAAGAAATATTGGTACTACGATTGCAACGTATCTAAGCACTACCGCACTACCATTGCGAGATTAAAATTTGGACGTGGTAGATACCCGGCGCACCCTGATAGATTAGGATTTTTTTGACACCAGCTTGCGCTTACGGTGACAGCTACGCGGATATGAACCATATTTTGTTTGCATGCCATTTGCACCAAGACAGCATTAATGAAATTTACAAAGGACTGGTTAACGATAGAATCCCCTTACCTACAAGCACCACTGTATTATTGAGCGCTAATAACCGAAAGATTTGTGACTTGATTTTTCGTAGATCGTGTAGGATGAAAGTTAGGTTTTAACTTCATTTTTTTCCTCTGTTTTTCCGTACCTATGTGGATCTTCCCTTTCTACCGATGGCCGTACAGTTTGTGTTGTTAAAGTCGCCTAGATAGGCCCCTAGGCGTGAAACGAGTACGCCTCCGTCAAATCCCTGTGCTTTTGCCTAGTTATGAAACTTATTGAGGCATATGGGCTATGATCCCGAAGACCAAAAAAAAACCGCTTTGTCACGATGATAAAACATGCTTATATTTTGAAAAAGACCGTTCAACAACTACGGATGTAACACACGCTTAATCAAAATAATCTTTATAGGTAGATAACGGACCAGATACACCACCACCAATGTGTACTCCGACTTCTGCCAGCACAATAAGGCCGGGAACATATTGTTCTGACGTGTTGTGTTGGGATGTGTCTGATACATTCTGTCGATTATGTTAAAAATAGCCACTTGCTTTAAAATTTTGTAGTGTATTTTTGCTTTCTTGCACCATGATTTCAATCTCGTCAGACGAATTTAAAAAGGAAATTGAGGAATGTGATACACCGCAGCTGTTACTTGTTCTATACAACGCAAGGAAAGAAAAAGAATGAGTACACGAAATAAATGAAAATAAGGAATCTTTTGGCGAATCTTTTGGTTAATAATAAACGGCTTACTAAAGATGAAGACCGTTTCCATGTGTAGGTACTATAGGACGTCCAGGGAACAATTTGAAAGTTTTCATGGAAAAAATAGAAAAGAGAATAAAAAAACAATGGATACAAGCTTTCGAAGAGCGATCTGTGCAGGGTGCCCGCTTATATTTTGACCGCTACTTACAGGCTGTATTGTTTAAGATAGAAACACATTTTAAAACAGAAGTTATAGGATTTTTACTTTCAAAGTTGAAATTATTTCATAAATTGCTAGACGAATTAATACAACTTGCACTTTTTTAAATACAATACCCTGTATATTGTTAGACAGATATCATTGAAATGGTATCAGTAAAAACTCTAGATTGCCAGGAAAACGAGGTTTAAATGATATTTTGTGTAATACTAAAAATATTTTATATTCTTTTATTAAATATGGGATATTCCACGGAAGAAAAGCGTGAAATAATTAGAATTTTTTCATGCCAGTAATAATAGAATGCCAATAGTAAAGCTAGGATTTGGTCAAATTAAATATTGATTTTAAATAGAGGCCTTCCCAACTTTATTTTAAACGTAATTACAAGAAAATTAATGAGAAGCATTGTTAATTGTATAAATAGTGGCAGTGGTTATGTTGAAAATTTTTGGTATTTTGGTTTTTGTTTTGTTTTTGAGAATTCAATATTCTTTTTTTCTTTATATTAAATTTCATAGTTTTCATGGCAATCTAGAGTTTTCACTAATACAGTTTAAATGATATAAACTAAAGTAATTCAAAAACAGCTCATTCAAATATCAACAACATATATTCGAAATCAGGGAAAACGAGGTCTTTCGTATTATCCGACAATATACAGGGTGTTTTATTTAAAAAAAATGCGAGTTGTATTGAGTTGTCTACCAATTTATGAGATAATATGAACCTTGAAATTTGTAAAAATAATAGAGCAAAATCCTATAACTTTTGCATTTTTACTACCTTCAGTAATATAGCCAAAATATAAACAAACACTCTGTACAAGGGAAAAATAAACCTCTATATGTTAAATAAACATTCCTGATTTCTCACGTTTTCAATTGGCAATTTTTTTTTTCTAATTTCGTCCAAGAGGTCGTACTTTGGTGGCCGAAAAACTTTCTGACGGTTCTGACGTTTGTGATAGTGTCTGACGCGGTATCATCAGATGAATGTGCACACCGTCCATATAAGTACACGAGAAAGTAGTTGCATGATTTACGTAAACTTGTAACAACACAACACAACCCAATACGTCAGAACAATATGTTCCTGGCTTAACTGTTATCGCACTCTGTACAAACTATTTTGGCACCACCAAATGTAAATCCTGGAATTCACGATACACTTTTGTACATTATAAAACAATGTCGTTTTCTGGCTTTCTACGCCCGACATTGTATTACATTTACAATGCGTAAACTGTAACGGAGTTTTTTTACTTCGCATCAAGAATCGACCAACATGATATAGTACTAACACACGAATCGGAGGGAGTGATTACTTCTTGAAGAATACTATGGCTGAACGTTCTGCATAACGCGAGGCGAGTGCTGCCCGTGTCAGCAGACATGTCTGACCATTCGGTGAACAATTTTTAAAAGTTTTTTCAAAACCATTCGAAAATCCATTATGGTTTTAAGCTCGCTAATTCCCAATCAATGTTCTAATTTTTATTCGGAACCGCTATTGCGTATTTTACGTGAGATTACAAGCTTGTTGGTGCATCTTACGTGAGGAGGCGTCATCTTCATCATATAATACGAGATTTTACTTTCACACTTATTGAATTACCCACTTGAATGTTATGTATGGCACGGTTGATACATCAAACAATTTCGAAATTGCGAATATCTATTTACAGACGGATCTAGAACACAGGAACAACCAGTGAAGTAAAAAACCACATTAATCTTTCAAGAGAAACATACCGCAGTAAGGAGGAAAACGGCAATTATGCAAGAAGAAACCAATCAGAGGCTATAAAAATAGCAGAATCTTATATTCAACAGACAGCCATTACTGCTGAGCACTAGCCAATATTGCTGCAAAGATCGGTTTTCTGCGGTATGATATGTGATAGTTAGTAGGGTAGACTATTATAGAATGAATAGTTTTATCTTCTAGTGGTCTAGCTTGGTCTAGGTTAGGCTAATTTATAATTTTTAGCATGGTTGGATAAATAAAATATAAAACTGTTAATTTAATTATGTAGTTTTCGGTAGGGTGAACTAGGTTCAGGATACTAAGTAGTTTATTGTTAAGTCATTTAGAATAGGTAGTGCTGTTTGTGTTGTTTGCTTTTAGACATTACTTCTATCTTGTTTCAAATTCAAATTCATGAACGTGTGAAAAAAAGAAGCAGTTACCCGAAGATGCACCGTGTCGGAAATTGAGGGGACATAAAGGCTTATCGCCTTAAAACTCAGAAAGAATATATATATAATTTGACCGGCTTATCATTAATAATAGGTCTGGACTTCTTCTGAAAATCCCTGTTCCCAGTAGTAAGGGTTCTTGCCATTGGTTCCCCTTACTTCCTTGGCAAACGCATTTGGACGTATCACTAAAGTCGTATCATGGACCGCAAATATAGCTCACTGACATTAGAAGTTACACTAGAGGGAATAATTGGTTCAACATTTGAATAGTTTACATCAAAAATATGAACCGATAACATGCAGGAAGAAAATTTATTAACATGTAGTACGGAAAAAAAAATTAATAATGCGTTTGGTGACTTCGTTAGCTAAGTACACTCACTAGCCGATATCTGCTTGTGGCACCTCATTTCAAAGCAACTGAACTTCGTGGATTTAACTGTATCAGAGTCTGTGGAGGATGGTGCAAAGTGTGGCAGTCTCCTACCCCATGATATCGCACGATTCTTGAAGAAAGTCGAAGTCCTATTCGACGATCAGCATGGAAAGCGTGCGTTGCGTTGCTGGAAAAAGGACGGCTGGATGGCCATTCTACATAAGATCGTAAATGGTTCGTAGTGTAGAACATCATCAACATAATGTGCAGCTTCCATGACTGCCTCGAATTAAAGAGTAGGTAATCGGCTACCATAGGCAATAGTTCCCTTAAACCAGTACTCCAACAGTTTCCTGTGTACACGCCTCTCAACAGACCTTCAAAAGAAAACCCACTATTTTCCGTCGCCCTCCACGTCGGTCGCGTAACCCTTCTGGGCCATCGTTGCATACCTGATTGATCGGAGATTGCTGGAAGAGGACCAGTTCAAACCTGGACGACCAGTGGGTCCGCACGTCAAAGAATAGCACAATCGTGGTTTGGTAAAACCTCCCAAAGATGCTTAAACTCCAACCATTGCAGTTAGCGATGGTTGACGCAGTAGTAGTAGCAAAGCGTTTCGTAGAGCTAGTTGTCTGAAGCACCATCTTGACGCTCTGTGGTACGCTTACGGTTGGACTGGTAATATTCTTCGTTTCCTCTAGCTTCTTCTGTCTACATACGAGAACACACGCTTATCGTCATTGCAGTACAATTAACACGGCGGCCTATTTCACCATCAACAGTTTTCAAGTTTGTACCCCGTCATACAAATTTACAATATTTATCAAACATGTTTGAATGTAATATGAAGACACAAATGAACCACATGTAAGTTCACATCCGAAACGTTTTTGTTGGCGAAATAAAGTTAATAAATTAGTTGCCGCTCCCAAACAAGTTTTAATTTGTATGAAACCAAATTAGTTACGACAAAGAAATTAATCTTATTAATAATTCTATATATCTATTGCTCGTTTTTCAGAACACAATGCCCGGGATTTTAATTTTTGTTTTTTTTAACATTTCATACAAGATTATTATTATGTGCAATTTACTTGAATTTTATTTGCTTGTCCGTTTACGATTTATATTTTTTTTTCTTTTTTTTTCAATAAAAATCAAATTATTAAATTAAGGTGGTTCAATACACTCAGCGACCTCTCAAGTAATAAGTGAAAGAAACTGTGGAAAGTACCTTCCTACCTGCTAGGTGGCACGGGACGCTTCAAAGGGGACCCAGATCGTATGTCAAATCTACTCGCTCGGACGCTTATTAAACAAATAGGCCAGTTCCCCAATAACATATTGTTCATCCCTATTATACATTCCAGTTCATATTTGGTACAATTAAAAACTGCATTGTACCCTTCCTTGAACCTATTTACTTTACCATGTACGTCCGATAACATTACTAACTTTTTTTCGATTTATAGATATAATATTCATTTTTTTTGTAGGCATTACGTGATATGTTCGACAACCAATCCTTTTGATGACCTGTCTTTCAGGATATGAATGAAACTTCAGCCCCTTGTGTCAGCAACGTATGGACTGGATATCTTCAACGAGCATTTAATGCTATGGTAAGCAGGGATTAATAACGTCAATTCTGGTATGTTGTCCGTAGTCTGTATGACATGAATTCTTGGGATGTGTATATGTGAAAGCTTACTCTGTAGTCACGCACTAGAGCTTACTATACTGCGGTCTCTGTGACCACAACCAACGCCTTCGCTCTTCTTTCCGGTGTCCCGGTTCTTCTACTCCCTGTTCTTTCTTCCCATTACTTGTTTGGAATCCTGAAACCATTTATTCTTCCTTTCAATGACGTTGAACCAATCCTCTGCCTCCCCTTGTTTTAATGAAATTTTTGACAATTGTCCATGACCTTTACATGATTGAAATCGTTATTTAAATAAATTTAACAAATTAAGAATATTCTATAATATTTAATGGCGAATTTTAATTTTTGGTCATTCCAATTTGCTTATTGTCTCTGAAGGTGAACTACTCATTGTGATTACCGCTGGCTCGAACTATGACTGTTTGTATCTTAACTGATTTCCGCCCTTAGCCCATTCTTTTTTGTTTCATGATATCGTCCTGAACTGCCTCGAGGCGACGTTCATTTTGTGATTGTTGGTTTTTGTCCGGTTGGTGTAGTTATCCCAACAACTTCTTCCATTCTCTCTTGTTCTATCCACCAATTGTTTCTTACCCATCGTTCTTTCCCTCGTGTTCATTTATCTTTCTGTCAGCCATCTTTTGATCCAAATATAACGAACATAAAGATACAGTCAGTTTGAATTAACAATAAAATAAAGTTTTCATTATAATAAAATATTTACACCTAATGCTAATATTATTCATTTAAATAACTATCTTAACAAATTCTAATTCGCCTATATTAGAGTAGGGCAACTGAGTACACGCCTTACTTTTGAATTACTTGTTCCTTTAGTCTAGAACCTTGTTGTGAATGCCTTTAAAATAGATTCCATACCTTAGATATCATAGCACTATATATCTTATCTCATATCTGGTATACTATGTGATAGTAGTATACAACAGTGTACCGCGGGAATAATTCATACTGATGTATGTATAACGTGGGTTTGCACTCGGTCGTACTCATAGTGATCGTACAATGTTGTTTATGTCTATTAGTTAAATGAATTAAACTTTTATACTATATTTTTAGAATTCATAAGTTTCATAACAAAAATTGTCATATGTGTAAGTAATACAATAATATAGACGTAAATTCCTTCCATTTGTTCATAAAGCAACAATTAATAATATAAACAATAAAAACAAAGGAAGAGAAGTTAAGGTGAATTACATTAAATCTTTCCATTTGCCTTTAAACAGAAGCTTAAGCGATTCCTAAATAAATTTTCTGCTGTTACTAATAATTGAACATACTGGCCTAAAAAATGTATTGTTATGCATATCTTGCAACGGTAATTGGCGGCTTTTGATAAGCAACGTTTTGGATTGAATTATTTGTTGTCAAGTATGTACATTTATATATTATTCAGCCCGTAAATATAAATTTTTACAGTGCGGACTAAAACCTATGCATTTTACCAAACATAGATGCCGCGACCCAAACCGGTCGCAAAGCGAGCGAAAGTTAAGGCGCAGCAAGTGGAATAGGACAACCACAGCGATCTCACATGAGGGAGTGCGAGGCTTGTACCGGGATAGCTGGGGAGCATCGCGATTACGGATTCGACAACTGTGTACCAGAGACTTTGCACGAGTAAGTAAAAATGTAGTCGATTAATAATAATCGGCGATTACCTTTCCTCGATGCGGAGTAGGTAATCTTAAGACCGGCACTCGTAGGAATCGCATCGTCGCATCGCCAAGAATCGTAGCGATTCTTCCTCGTGAAGAATAGGGACAATAATTGTGCATTGTATGTTTATAGTTTCTAATAAAAGTTTTCCAAAATTTCTGTCTTTTTATATGATATGGTTTCTGTCGAGATCAAGTCATACTAGATCGTATCTAAACAAACCGTTAGATTTTATTGCTTCTACCAGTAAACGAATAAACAATGACACTGTAAACTGCCCTAATCGCAAAAACTTGAGAAAAAAAAGAAAAAAAGCAAGTGCTCCTCAAGGTCCCGTATATACAAGTTACCTCATAACTTTTCAGCTAATCAAGAGAAAGAGCGCGAACGCGTTATCATGTATGCGTTTTTAATAAATAAAGTGGTGCATATATGTAAAATAAATGCGCGATTTGTACTCCCAAACTAAATATTTATTTTTATAATAAAAAAACAAATTTCTACTATTATGTAATAGTAAACATAAGTAAATCAAGTAAAAATATTATATAAATATAACACAAAAACTTAGAAACTACGCACATAGAGCATGACATTAAATTAGGAAACTAAGAAAAAGTAAATAAAATGGTAAAAAGATAACCATATATATTATCAAACTAAATATTTATGCTTCCTAATAAAAAAGCAGTTTCTTATTATTATATAATCATAAGCATAAGTAAATTAAGCTAACAAAATAACATTAATTTAAAAACTAAAGTAAATCTAAAATTAATGTTTTTTTTTGCTTCGGTTTACTTGCACTCTTTCGAGTGATTTTTTTTTGTTTTAAGTTTAAATATATTTTTTTTTTTAATCTTAATTAAGAAAATTTTTCAATTAATGTTTTACAGTGGGGGCTCGTGAGTTATGAAAGAGAGTGGGCACAATATAAGAACTTGCCTATTTTTTGTACATAAAATTCGTTCTTACTTTTTTCATACTGGAAGACGCGTCAGCTGTTTGTTGTAAAAATGCGTTCAGTCCGTCTTCTGACATTGTGCTGCTCAGAAATGTTTTAATGCGTTTGAGGGTGAAAAAACATCGTTCACATTCTGCTGCCGACATGGGGTTGTACAAATAATATCCAACAGTTTATATGTTTCCGTCAAACTTTTTGTGTGTTGTTTTATTTGAAGATCAGAATAGGCCTTCCTTTCTCTTTAATTAAAAGTTTTTCCTCAAATGATAGCGGTTTTTTTTTTCAAGATTTTGCACTCAATTAACTTCCATCATTAATAATAAACGTCACTTCAAGCCTTTGAAATCACACATGCGCGGTAGGCGTTGAAAACGATGAAGTCGCAACGAATGCAAGACGTTAACTGGGGACACGGCATTACGTGCCCCGTAGCGACCGTATAAGCGCATATGGCGAAGATAAACGGAGCCGTCCGATTTTACTCCAAATAGATACATCGAAAAAGAGTCGCCCGGAACATAGTTCGCTTCGCATAGCGTTCGCATATACGCTAGCGTCTGCGGTGCGGAAGGATACTTTCATACCATCGTTATAAAAATACGTAAAAATAATAAAATAAAATAATGCACTGAATTACATGCAAATTTCTTTTTGTGTGTATCTTGGTGGTCGCCACTCATGTTTTATCAACAGGAACGTGTCTTGCAATATACTTTCAAGTTCTTTTTATTATAACAGAATACCCTCATCCAGCCTTTTAAGTTAAACAAAACACGGGAATGATCGCGAAAGCGCTGTCATCACAGCGTCAACGTATATCCACCCTCTCCTTTAACCGGGCCTCACCTTTACGAGGTAACCGTATGTATTACGGACCTTGAGTGCTCCTGACGATGCTGCAAGTAGTAATCAACGATGGCACGATGCCGATTGCTACTCATACCTCATAAACACATTATTGCGTATTACTAAACGCATCGTTATACTTGTCAAATGCGTAAACGTACCTATACTCGCACGATGCCGTACTTACTCGTGCAGGTCTCTGTTGTGTATGCCCAATACATTGAGTTAGGCACTGTAAAAATTTCTATTCGCGGGCTATATATAACTCTGTGTCACTTTTGTTTTAACTTAGGTACTTTAGTTACTAGAAGTGTAACATAGAAGGTCTACTATTGGCATTCATAAACCTGAAATCTACAAGGCGTCTTTGTATGATTTTGTAAACATGTTCGCATGTAAAAAGTGGTAAATTATTAGCTATTGACGTTTTCTTAAAAGGCAAAAGCCCTTTGTAAAGTAATAATTTTTCTCAGCAGTGTTAGTGGGGAAGACAATTTTGTGTTTGACCTGTTTTATTTTACGAAAATTTTAATTTACTGTTTTTTTGCAAGATCCTTAGAATAAAGAGCAAAGATTTAGTGATTAGAATTCTAATCACCCATTACAATCTTTCCGTACGAATCGCGCATTATACGCATCTTTTACTTTAGGAGTCATTAGGATTCGCATCACTAAAAAGATTCGAATAGCCCAGCACTGTTATGAATCCTTGGCGGTTTTTTCGATACGAATCATATTATACGAATCCTTAATTTTAGGAATCCTTAGGATTCGAATCACTAAAAAGATTCAAATCGCCCACCGCTAGTGCATAGTACTTTGACGCTTCATAGATTTCTAGCGGTTACCAAGGGAATTTTGAGTTCTAAAATAACGAAAAGCACTAAGGAAAAACCGTTTTTTTTCGGTTATTTTAGGATAATTCCGTTGTTCGAGTATCATAAGACGATAAGCAAATACAACGAAATAGAAGTGATACTTAATAACTCAGGGTAACACATATGTATATAAATAAAATTAATGATATGTATGTAGGTGTTTCAAGTTAATAAGCGACCTTCGTCATCGTTAGTTGATGACAGTGTATTGTGTTACCATGTGACATGTTTACACAGTTAGCTGATATTAATCCAGACAGGTTATTATTGGAGATAAACAGGAGGCCGAAGTTGCAGAACTGTGACAGTAAAAAAGACTTTGTGACAATTCATAGGTAACAACAGGCCACTTCGCGTAGGATTGGTATTTTATAGCGTAAAATATTACTAACGTTAATGTGCATATAGAAGCATAGGACATAGTACAAAGGTAGTGGGAGTAAATTTGACGCAAGTGTGATGCAAGTACCTACAATGAAGGTCGTTGGATAAACTACAGGTAAAATGTGTATTAAACGTGTATACAATATTACGTTTATTGCAACTCCATTATACTGCACATTTCCTTATTCCCACAAGTAAAGGTTCTTATCACAGATATTATGTGTTTTATTGCTTATTTATTTCCAAATATATTTTTCTGTTTAGTACTTACAATTAGTGAAATCTTCACTTGACTTACCTTCAGTTCCTCGAAGTCAGGTGTTAAGAGTTCCACTAGTTAGTGGGCTGATGAGAGATAACGAGAGGCCAATAGGTCTTAAAAGTCGTTTAATTTTGAACACAAATACATAAACATGCATTCTCAAATGATACATACATCAATAAAATAAGCAGTTTCTTTCACAACTGATGATGTCTTTCAGTAAGCTATAATTTGCAAGTGTATATTTAGATGAATATAATATAATCATACTTGTGCTATGTGCTGGTTCTACATCGCAACAACCACTGGTTACTGTTCCAACTTCTCTTCTGCTAACCCTCCTAATATAGTGATCGTTCTTAGGACTGCCGGTTGTGGACTCTCCACGCGCGAAATGGCTTGCACTGACTTGTATATTCGCGTGATGCCGCATGTCTTTAAATTTTATATTTTCGCGCTCGCTCGGCGCTTCTTCAATGTTACGACGCGCATAAAAAATGAGTAGGAGAAATATTTATTTAAATATTCTTAAAATTCAGACTCACTCGCTTTTCACGCCGTTGCGGATACAATACATACATGTCTGAAAGTGGTACTATTGATTTCTATTTCGAAACCTCTGCACAACTTCGTAGTTTGCACTTTCATAATAATTTGTTTTCTCGAAATGTGCATTGCGAGGTTTTCTGTCTACGTATATAGAGAATACATTTATATGTAATACACATGAAAACGCAGAATATTAGTAGTCTCTTTAACTGAAATTACTGGTAAACTAAAGAATATTTTTTAAATGGAACTCACGATCTTTAGATGTACAGCATCATATATATATAATATATAATATATATATTATAATATATATATATTTATCCCACGCACTATTTTGCGTCCATACATTGCCATTTTACATTACATTTTGCGTCCTCGACTATTTTGCGTCCGTATACCGGACGCAAAATAGTTTCGGCCTTATTAATCGAGTAAACCGCTAAGAAAGAAAAAATTGTCCGTACGTGCCCGTTGGTCATGCCACCACCATTGCCAGGTTTTTTTCTCATATTTTTATTCCAACCCGTTTAGTACCTAAGATGGAAAATAGGTGGAAGCAAAATAGTGCGTCATATGTAAAATTCATGTATAATTTAGTTCACAGAAATGCCGATAGAGCGAAAATAATATACTTATGCCGTATATTTTTATTACATACCGCGCATTATTTTGCTTCCTTCTTCTTGGCAACGTCGCACACATATAGAAGAATGGATGAGGTTAGTGATTGTAAATCAGTAGGCATATGTATGACACAATTTAAAAAAAATGTTAGAAGTGTTTCTTTTCCTTTGACTAATGAATACATTGTGAAGCATTTGAAAAGTATCGGTTTAGTAGGAGGTGCCCGTGATTTTGATTTTTTTATAGATGTTTTCTTTACAAAATGTAATATTTACCAGAAATTTAAAATTTAATTTATACTACCGTTTCTCTTCCAGCATTTCTTTTTTTTTTTTTGATACCTCTACATAATTTTTCAGTTAGGTTTCTCCCATTAATTTATTTTAGTTCAATAAGCCAAGGATATCTCCCAAAACAAATACAAAATCCAGTTTGGCCACAACAACTATCTTTCAGTTATAGTAAACAAATTCTAGAAAATGGATATCATATGATAGATTTCACTATTGTACTAAAGTGTCGACTATGTATAGACCACCTAATAAATCAATTAGAATCAAAAAACAACTTTAATCTGAGAAGACTTTGCCACACGGGAAAGTGAAATCGACTATTCTTTCTTTACAATTTTCTCAATTGATTACAGTATGGTATATCATAAGTAATAGCACGGAAGAACTGCAAAGATTGAAGTATGGTACCTGGCGCCTCCACCAAAATAAAACATGTCATAGTCTTGCTTATCCAATAAGTGGGGAAATCGACATTTAAAATAGATTTTCAGTTCAAATATTCAAAAACTTGCATTCAGCTTAGGTATCTGATTTCTAGGATGGTACTAAAGTCTGAGGATGCTTCTTCATTAAAGCACACACTTTTTTACCTGTTTAATTGATATATCGACAAATGTAAATAGCAAACATTTGTCGATATATCAATTAAACAGTTATTAAGTGTTTTCTTTCATCGACCTCAACCGACACATAGATTAAGTTGGGTTAGGGTTAAGATGGTGGATGGATAGGTTTCACTGCAATCTTTTCAGATCTATGTGGTCACCTTTTTTCCTAGAAGACACACTCTAATTTAATTAGGTCTACTATCCTTGAGAGCGCCTCTTTTTGTATTTGTTAGCTGTGGGGTTCTCCACGCCCATGACTAGAAACCTTGTCCTCGCCAGGTCGTCGCATTACCACAGTACATGAACTGGTGTTTTTTCCTGCTCCTGACAAAATCTGCAAATAGCATCATCTGCCAGGCAATGTTGTACATATGCCTGTTTAGTTTGCAATGACCAGTCAGCAGACCTACTACCATTTTGACATCTTGACATATTCCTGTCTTTACTCAGTAGGTCTCTAGCAAATTTCACGCCTTTGTTCCTTTAGAAATTTTTTGCCTGTCTCTGTCCTGACCACTTTTGCCACTATTCTCTGGACTCATCATGCGTCTAGTTCCTAGCTTTTAGTCTGTAGTTTTAGTTGAGACGACAGTTGTTATTGTTTATACATATCTCAATTGTTAATTTTTAATATGCTGTTTATGTATATTCTGTGTCGCACAGTGCCACATACTTAATAACGCATATTGACAAGTGCTGTACCTGCCGTTACAATTACTTTGACACATCAAGAAAGTAGTTCTCATCTTCTCAAATGTTATCGCTGTTACGAGCATACTTCCAAGGCAATCTGCCCACTAACATCTTTCATGCTTGATCGACGATAAGGACATGGCACGCTGCTGCACGATGAAATGCATTACTTATAAACGACTTTGAAGTTTGAAATAGACCGACGGGGTATATGAGACCCCTGTAGGTTTATCATGCTGGTTATAAATAAATAAATTTGCGATTGGTAATGCCAAAAGAAGGACCAATTCTGACGAAGGACCTTAACAAGTCTTGCCTGGAAAGATCATCCGCTCTCTATTTTCCCTCATTTTCGAGTGGTTGGGAACCTATGCTGATGCAGATCGGGTACCCACCTGATTTAGGGCGCTTACACAGTCCCAAATTACCTTAGACTCAGCACTTACGTAACGAACGCCTTAAGTGTAGGGTGGTTCGATTTCTCTGACACAATGATGAATTGCCAGCAACCTCAGCCTAACTACACCGTGTATCTCTGCTGAAGCTTACCGTAACAGCCTCTCTAGGCTTCTTTACATATATTCCAGCTCCTATGCCGTAGCCTGTTCCAGAGGTGTCTGGTATACCGTTTCGAGTCCGCTCTCACCGGTGCCCTTTCGGTCCTCTTATCTGGTATTATAATCTGATATTTTGAAACATGGCATCGCATGGCATCCCCACAAAGAGTGCCTCCTTAAGTTTATTCAATAGTTTTTTTGTAGTCAACGCTGTGCAATTTACTTATTGTTGCTTGAGTATGCTATATACTATTTCCTTGTATGTAAATATATAGGCGGTGGCAATTTAGAATGACTTCCATTACAGTGGTGGGGATCGATCTCATGTTCACCCGTGCCACTTAAAGACGCTAGCCTTTTGTACGGACACTTGGCTTTTTGACCGCCTCCGTTTTACTTACAATTTGTGGTCACCATACTACTGCTCCGTACGTCATGCTGGTCTATAATCATAATGTTTCATTTGCACTGCTTTAAAAGTTGTTGTGATATATAGTGCCGAAATGCCAGTTTCACAATAAGAAAAATATGAGATGCATGAGATTTCTTGAAAATATATGTTCCGGCTCTATATCAAGATGTAATTTAACACGTTAAAACAAACAATAGGGAAGATTACTGTTAATGTATGAGTATGTACCTAATACAGCGGATACAAAATTTTATTGATTTAATTTTTTATTTTCTGTAGTCATTTGTAATTAATGAAGAAGTTGATTCGGTAGAATTTTGTGGCTGTTTCATGTAAAGTCCTACATAATTGCCAAACGATTCGACTTTATTATTTTTATAAAATAAAAAATACCTTATTAATTATCTAATCATTAAAATTTATTATTATAATATCTTTCTGGACCTATGGCGTATACAACATCGTTATTATGGCCAAATGTTAATGTACTGGACAACACACACATATACTAAATAATTTCAAATGAAATATTATGATATCTTGATATGAAATGTGCAATTTTTGTTAAAGCAGATTTTTTTGTATACTGATAAATTTTTAAGAACGGTAGATATTAGTGTTGCAAAAATCACCAGATATTAAAAACCGGTTAATCGATTTCAGTAAAAAAAAAAAAAAACGGTTTACAACTTAGTTAAAAAACCGTGTGTATTTTTTGAAGTTAATTAAGTTATAAATACCTGTCTTCTGATTTCAAAAATGGATTTTGGTTTTGAAAACTGGTTTTGGTTTCAAAATCGGATTGATTTGAGCACTGAATATAGATCATTCTTCCTATTCCTTTAACACTGCATGTATATTCCTTAGATACGAGTAGTGTATTTCTTTACATAAAGAGGTGTTAATTGCCTTAACTAGGCTTCGCAGCCTGTGTGGCATTTTTTCGGCAGATTAGCCTTCAAGTTGATTGCTTCCCGCAATGGTAGTCTCTGCCGTTCCAATGAAACGCATTCAAAAACAACGTGGTGGGCTACCTTCTTCTCCTTGTTGCATAGTCTACATACAGGTCCATCTTTAAAGACGCTTATTCTATGTGGATACTATCTTAGGCAGCCGTACCATGTTCATCGATTCGGTACCGTTCTAAGCTGTATTCGGTTGCTAAATGCCTGGATGATTGCCTCATTATCCCTTTGTTGTGTTTGTCCTCATACTGTTCCAGTAAGCCTGGTGTTTCTTTTCGGTCCACTCAGTTACTGCATCACGTATCGCAGTATTGGTTATCTTGAGAGCTGGGTCAGATCCAATGAATTTTATGGAAGAGTCCTTGTTAGCATTCGCAAGTTCGTTGCATGCTATGTCCTTATGCCCTGGTATTCACACCAAAGTAACTTTATTGTGTTTAGTCAGTAGTTCAAGATTTACCAAGCAGTTCCAAGTTAATTTTGAGGTTACTTAATAGAATACTGCTTTAGAGCGGTTCGATTGTCGGATAGGATACTGATCAGCTTTGCATACCAATTTTGGGTTTTGCTGTCCAACCATCCCCGTTCACGATAATCTTGAAGGGTTTGTCGAAGGAGATTTTGAGAGTAATTGTATCACTGCCCATTTAAAAAATACGGTTGTGTTATGTTATTCTGACATTCCTAGGAGTTTCCATTCTTGCCACCCCATTAATGTAAATAAAGAGAGTAGATTTGACATGGTTTCCATAGTAGATTTATGCAGCTGCAGTGATGCACAAGCAAGCTAATCTTCGTCTCTTTGCGAGTTTAATAATCGTCTTCCTCTGCGTGGTCTTTGTCCACCAAATCAGGGATCCATAGGTTAACAAAAGGCTTACAAGATGTCAATCTCGATGTTTTCCGAATTGTTCTAAGGGTTTTCATTCATTCATTAAAGATTAGGGTGGCACTTACTGTCCGGGCACTTGAGCTAGGTGCTCATGTTACCATCCTATTAATTCTCTTATTTCTACTCGAGCAGCTTGGTGTTTCTCTATAAAACCCAGTATCTTGCCCACTGGAAACTTGAGAACCTTCGAGGGCTCCAATAGATCTCTCCCGAAATATTTCTGCCTGAGTACCTTCAGTTTCTCACATGTGCAGATTACATGTAAACTCGTTTCCTCCTGTAGTTCGCATCTTCTACACCACGGTTTGCTTACCCGGCCTGTGTTGTATAGATGTTTTTGCAGGAGACAGAGTCCAGCTACCCGCCCAGTAATGGTTTTAACTTCTTTTTTACTGCACCTGAGTAGGTTATCAGAGAAACTAACATCCCCATTCCCTATCAGGGCTTTGGTATACAGTTGACCTTCAGTCGACCTCCATTTCTTTGTACTTTCTTTATCTAACCAGTCCAGATCTCCCTTTTTGCGAATTCTTATAATTCCACATACGGGCTCTGAACCCATGAAGTGTCTCTTAGAGCCTCAATCGGCTAGTTCGTCGGCTATTACATTGCCATTTTACATCCTCATGTTCCGACACCCAATCAGAGACACCGTGTAGTCTCGTGCCAGTGCATTGAGAGATTGTTTGCAGTCCCGAACTAGTTTTGACCTAGTTATGTGGTTCGAGAATGCCTTAATGACAGCCTGGCTCAGTCAGTCATTATATTAATTTTCCTCCTCATGTAGCCCCCTTTTGCAATCATTTCTGCACAGGTTGCATGGGCGAATACCTCTGCCTGGAAGACTGTTGTATGTTTCCTCAGGCTTATGGATATCCTTTGATTAGGACTGGGCCCACAAATACCGGCTCCTGTGCCCTGGCTGGATTTGGATCCGTCCATGAACCAATTATCATTAGCAGTGCTCTCACTACGTGCCTGGTCTCTGTTCGGTATGGAGATTTTCACCTTTTCAGTGAAGATAATTTCAGGTGCCATGCTATCCGTGGGCATTTGCAGCAAGGCCCGTCGAGCATCGTGCCCGTAGTATAAATGTGCCCTCCCACCCTGAAGTTGGGATGTCACAGGTTGTTGGCTTTCAGTCTAGGGATCGCATTCATTGCCTCCGCTCTCACATAAAGCTCCAACGGGGGAGCCCACAATGGTCTCCAAAGAGGCGTCCCTCTGCGTTAATTACACCAGTGATACCCAGCAAGGTTATCATTAATGCCATTAGCTATTACATTTATTTGTCATGTGGTCAAGTGTTGATTCCAAGTTAGTTTCGAGTCAAGAACCACTCCTAAGATTGGATTCTTGACTGAATTGCATCTTTTCATTATGAAGAGTTGGTGGCTTTAGGTCACCCAGCTTTCTTTTTTTCGTGAAGGAAACTAGTGTAATTTCACAGGATCAACCTTTAGGTTTTTCTCTACACACTACCCCTTTGTTTGTTCAAAACCCTCTGAGTACTGAAATGATGCTTGTAAGAAGTTTGTAATTGGTGTATTTTCTTAGCAGTTCTTTCATTGCCAAATACTTCCAGGAAAGTAAGTATATTTTGTTTCAAAACTTTTGGTTCGCAGGAAAATCAGTTCCGAGGTATTTAGTTCGTACCAATATATTTTATATTTTCCCAGATAAGCATAAAATGTGTTTTTAAAACATAATAATTAGTACTAAATAAGACTTTATTTTTTAACACTCACATTATGTTTCTATCAGCTTTCACATACAAAATAATTCTCAAGCATTAAAAAACGGTGCTAACCTAATTTTCAATTCAATTAGTTATCAAATTCGACCAAACCTCATACAGTGTTCTCGACTGGCGATATACACTTTATTTCGACTAATTTGCGTCCACCACGAAAGAACACAAAAATACAGTTTTATATTGATCCTATATTAAATATGCTATATTGCTTCCTATATACGTTTATTTCGACCAACATGTGGCAACGTGGCGGACGCATTATACTTACAAGTTTATACAAAAAAATATACATCGGACGCAAAATAGTTAGCAATTTGTCTGAAAATATACGCAGTGGACGCAAAATAGATAGGCAAATGTAAGGAAGCAAAAAAGTGCGTAGAATGAAAAATCGTATAATTTCATTTTAAAGCTACAGCAATAAAAAAGTGATCGGCGTTATCCATTTTTTCCCGCGGTTCAATATACGTCACTAAAATGCTTCTAACTACACTCCTTCCTGGGGACGCACTACGACCGCGTTATGAAAGGAAGCAAAATAGTTAGCGGATGTAAATATATATATATATATATTATATATATATATTATATATATATATATATAATATATATATATATATATATATTATATATATATATATACACAGCAAATGTGAACTTTATAACTAAAGGCTGGATTTATATGCACTAAAAATATTAAACTATGGAGGGGAGGTATGCTTCTAAGAATACAAATGTGGAAAATATGGATTATAAAATCACTCTCTTTTTTATCTAAAATTGATGTCAGGAAAAAATTAATACGGGGGATGAGCTGTAAAGATATATTTAATGTTGATAAAATAAATACAACTTTGATTTAATTATTATTAAAATGGCAAATATATTTTGTGAATTTTCTAGAGTGAAATTGTGTCTCCTGTCAGATAGAATATTTTTGTAAGGTGAAGAGGATCGTTCGAAATCACGCGTTGTTATTGGTGCGCATTTGTACCGCAGTAACTTTTCTACTGCTATGGTGCAGTCATTCGAACCAGATGCATTCAACATTTGAGATACTTCGTACAAAACGGAAAATCTCGGTTCTTGGCTAAATAGCTTCAAGTTTGGAATAGGCTTTTTTAGCCACCACACCTGGTGCATTTCTAAAAGATTCTCAAATGACCGTTATCCTGTCAAGGTTCATTACCAGGATTTCACCTGATCCTTCCAGTGCTTTTATTGTCTGGACCAGTATTTTGACATGAGTGGCTGTGTACGCTAATTCGCTTTCTATCTTAGTGTTGTTAAATGCATATTGTGACTCTTGTATAGCGATTGAATCCGGACTGTTAAAACTTATGAACAACCTAAAACATGAGACATACATATATATATTTTATTTTTCCATATAGGTATAACATGTTCAACTGCTGCGTACTGATTGAATTAATTGAAAATGCAGAACTGATTTTACAATGAAAAATAAAATTGGTTAGTCCAACGGATATAATTTACAAACGCAAAAGAACTATTGATCTCAGAGTTACCCCCGCGAATTAAAACTTGAATCTAACCACGAAAAGTAAAATGTGGGTGAGTGAAATCAGACTTTCTTAATTACCCGAAAAATTGAAAAGGTTTAATATAAAAATAAAAGAACAGAATTTTTAACCCAAAGATGCTAACTAACAAACAAATTTATTTTTCAAAATGGGTAAAATTACAGATTTTGCAGAAAAAAAAAAACCGTGAACTGAAGGTTCTGACCTAAAATTAAAACTGCACTTGACTCTAAATTAAAATAGGACAATGCTATTTCCTATGCAAAGCAAAAATTTTGTTTGTTCAGGAAGATAATCCTAAATATTTCAATTTCAATCCACGTGGTTTCAAATTAAAATAAATTACGCGTGGACAATTTCTAGAAATTACAAAAAAAAAAAAACTAAATGCAAGAACAATACTTCTACTCACCCAACCGAGGTGATTGATAAATAAATATGAAACAGCAAAATGAACAACGGAAAAATTAACTCTTTAAAATATAATGAGAAAAAAAAACTCTAATATCTTCCTAAACAAAAAATATCAATTAATATTATATCTACTACGTGTACACTTCAATACATTAACAATTATCACAAAATGAATTTCTGGGTGGACTAAATTTTTACAGAATTAAATTTCAAAATCAATTGAATTAGAAAATGGTAACAATGATATACAAAAATACGTCTACTTACGTCAATAGTCGAACAAGGAAGTCCTTAAGAAAACTCTACAACTGTTTTTGTTACGAAAATCCCTCTCTCAAAATCGTACAACGCAGTCGTATATATTGTTTATACGACGCCAATATTGAATAAAATCCGCATTAACTCTACATAAGCAAACGATAGACAAATTAATGAATGGAATTAATTTAAAAAAAACTTAACACTTAATTAATTAAAATGAAACAATAAACTCTTTAACTAAAATTTATACAAACCAAAATAAAATTGTGACAAATTCTCGGTAGACTGAACAACAGCTCGGAAGAAAGTAAACAAATCAAAATATGTAACTCAAAATACACTCAGCAAACTTGGGTTGTCTATACCACAGCAATACATACATCCTATATGGCTTTGAAATTTTCTTGATAAAAAATTGCTGCGTCTAGCCATGTGCCCCAACGCGTTAGAACTGGTAGTTTAAGATTTAGATATTTTTCTGCGTACACTTCTTTCTGAAGTAGTGCTTTTAAAAATACCTTTTTCGTGTTTGATATTAATTTATTTACAATGGGATATTCATTTCTCAGCACTTCTGCGACTAAATTTAACCCATGTGCAAGACACGTAACGTGCAGCAAATCTGGATAAAACACCTTTAAATTGTTACCAGCCTTTAACATGTAGGCAACTGCATCCGTGTAAAGAATTTTAATTCGCCGTTCATAATCTTTACTAACCGTAGGCCATAGTACCCCTAAATAAAAGTAACGCGATATTTTTAAAAGCTTCTTTATGATATCGCAACCACGTAACGACTCAGTTAATGAATTGATAATTTAGAACACATATTACATTGAAATATTAAATTATCTTAATTTATGTTAGGCAGTTAGTGTATGCTTATTCATAAGGAAGAAATATTCTAATTAAGGCACCATTTGTTTCAAATATATTTTTTCTTAACGACTACTAAATTTTTCCATGCTACTATTTAAAAGAATAATTTATTTGGATCAGTGCTTATGTATTAGCGACAAAGAAACATTTTTTCCAGTGTAAGTTTCAAATATTTACAAAAGTTTTGCCCCAAAACTTTTTAAATATTGAGTTTGCAAAAAAAGTCCATGACGTAAAAGTAATGTTTTGATTAACAGAATACGGTATATCGATACATTTTGCGATTTTAGCCCGCTGTGCACCGTCTGCTAGCCACCAACAACTTAATTTTCCAACAATGCAAAGATCGCTGAAGTCGTTATTTTAGGTTTTGTTAAATGAAAAATAGATCTTCTGTAGAGTATAAGTACCATAATTTCATTAATACTGATTTTGCTGAAAATTGGCTAAATGTTTGCAAAAAAAGAAAATGATAGCCCTTAGACTCTTTAGAAGCTATACCCTTCAAATTCAAAATTATAAATCATAATTCGCCTCTATGGAAAAGCAATTGAGCCGATATGTTTTGGTGCGCTCTTTATATCGAGAAGCTGTTTAATTCAGTTCTAATAAATATATTTCTTTTTATTTCGGTGTTCCACTTCTGTATCGCCCTCATTCCTTCCTTACCAGAAGATGTGTTTTATGGAACTTTTTTTCTACAAAAATGATACAAAATACGTAAGAATTATTATCTATAACAAATTCTGAATTAATTGGTACAACTCATGTATATCCCGTTACATACATAAGTAATTATAAACCCCAAAAAGTTTTAAGTAGTTCCATCTCCCTCAGCATTTGCATATAAATTGTTTTAATGTGCAGTACAGCGGTACCGGCGTACAGGTACGCCGGAAATGGGAATACTTATTCCTGCTGAACCTGCCTTATTTATTTTATGCTACATATTAATGGAAGGCAAACTTGATTTCGCAGTCGTTATAAACGAGGTGACGCAGATTCCAGATATTTGCGTTTCGTTTCCGGTAGGTCTACGCCGTAGGTAAATAAAATTCAAATTCAAGAACCGATGTTAATGGTGGAGGGACCTCGTTCGTCCGAAAGAAACCTTTGTTCGCCGAATTAATTTTACCGGCGCTGAATAATTAAGTAGGAATCGTTGAATGTGTTTTAGACCGACGACCGCCTGGAATCCGCCCTTATTTTCTTTTCCGATTGAGAAGGTTTGATTTGAAGTGTTGAAACAGTCGGCGTTCGCGTAGTTAATGTTGCCAGTGTTATTACGAGACTTGCTTAGTTATTACGTATCTAGTATTTTCTAAATTCTGTAAATCCACACTGATAGCAAATTTTCTGTGAAAATTATATTAACGCACGTTGGTTATTTCTGGCCATTACTAATAATGTAATCATACAGATCACATGTACTTGTTTTTTTTTTCGTAATGGAATATGGCCTTTAGTATGTAATTCTCTTCACAGTGCGAATGTATTATCACATTTGAAACCGGATACGCGGTTTCGAGCAACAACCCTAATATTGGTAATGCTAGGCCATACACTTTTTAGTGTAGTGTGTACATACATAGCTATACTATTTTACTTACAAACCATTTGTATACAAATTATAATATTATAAAATACTTTTTGCGTTTTATTATATATTTTATTTCATTCTATCTTTCCACAAGTGCTTCAATTTTCTTTTATCTATATACATTTGCTTATTTATCTTATTTGTTGTTGTCTTGTTTATAGACGTATATACAAGCTTTTCAATTTAATATGCTTATAAATATTTCTTGATTGAATTAAAATACCTATAAAAATATTATTGTTATTGTAAATATTGTTTAACTATTATATATAATACAACCCAATAGAATTGTGTAAGGTAAAGTCAGGTAAGTGTGTAGTAAAAATTGCATAGTGCGAAGAAAATGTAACACTGTTCACATAATAAGACATTTTGATAAATTTTACACATAGAAGTACGTAATATATGCCCAGTTGTAAGCCTTCAATAGATACGCCTATTATAATTATCAACGGTTTACTAGAAAAAAAAGAAATTTTAAACACTGTCAATACTACACACTTACCCAGCAAAATGGGGCAAGTGTGTAATCGTTCCGTATTTTATATATTAATAGCATTATCTTTTAGTTCGGCCAAGAGTGTAATACTAAACTGATGCCTGTTTAATAAGGTATAACATATTCACAAGATATTCAAGTTAATACACGTTAGGAGATGCGAACTTTTATTTGTAAAACTAGTATGAAGGTTAGTACATTAGTATTATAACAAGATGACGGTCGTATTTCAATTTTAAAAATAAATATAGCCAAACTACACACTTGCTCCGGTTACACACTTACCTGACTTTACCTTATATGATTTAGCTGTAAGTGCAAATTAGCATAACAGTTATAAGCACGATCAAGTGCGTAAGTGAAACAAGTGGAAGATTTAAGGTAACAGTTTATATTTTTGGTTATTGCATTATTATAAATATTTTTCAAAGTTACAAAAGGGACTCCATCGCTTGCCATTTTTTAATAAAATCAACAACTCTCTTTCTAATAATAAAAGCACATCATCTTTAATTGGAGCTCCGTTTCCTTCCAAAACCAGAGAGGATTCGTTTCTATTCAGTTTCAGAGAAGCTGAAATACAAATATGTAAATATGTATTAGGATCCATTTGAGAGCCATATCCTTATATGAGACAATATTTCGTACAAAGTTTAGGCAAGCTAGCACATAATATACTGTAATCGTCAAAATTTAATTATAGTAAAGGAAAGCAGAGAGTATGGCAGAGCACGCCACTTTAAAATAGAAACAGATATATAGCCGTGTCTCCCACCACATGCTCCAACACCTAATACACGCATCGGTGCCTATTGCAAGGTTATTTTATGCATAGTATAAGATCCATATACTAAAATTAAAATTTGTCGACTACTGTATATAAAACACCTACCTTTACAAACAAGATGCTCCAGTATACTTCCAGTTTCAGTACTACAACGAACGCCTTGCTCTTCCCATCACTCGACCAAATATTAAAGGGATGAGTTACTTCCTACAACTTATATGCATGTATATATGAATGGAAGTTTAAATCATCAAATTTTAATAAGGACCAAAAATCAAAGGGCCCTTATTATTTTTAGAAATTGAAGAATAGTAATAATAAGCATAGCACCAAGTAGTACCTACTTTAGTAAGTTATTTTGACAATGAAAGTGTTGTAACGGAACGGGTTTTCTTACTTGGAAACTTTTGGGGGATGGTCAGCCCTAATTTAATCGAGCATGACCTAGCCTCGTTTACAGGTAACCCCTTCTGCCCTTTTGACCGGCGAGCCACTGCTGGGAAACAAACTTTTTGTTCGGTAGCGAATGGTTTTAGCAATTTTAGCCAAAGATGTTTCCCAACTGCGTTCCCCACCGTCAGTCGGAGCAGGGCCGTTAGCTAGCCTAATGATTGTCGATTTAAGGTCTATTCACACTATTGATCAACGAACCTGCAAGGCACAGGCCCGTCACCGCCAAAGCAAAATTTCTTTTCTACTAAACATATGCATTTCACGGTAATATATTCACACTTGCAGTCTTCCGGCGATCGTGCGACGGGCAAGTGACTGCGGCGATCATTTGAAAGAATATTAGACCGGCACAAACCCGTCGCTTTCCGACGAATGCCTGCCAATGTGAATTGTACTGTAGGCAATCGCCAGTCAATTGACACTAAAAATCATGGCTAACGTAAAGCGACAAAAGAAATTTACCTGTGAAAGTGACGAAAACTTAATTGAAGCAGTACGTGAATATGCAGAATTATACGATTTATCGCATAAAAAATATTCAGATAATGTACACAAAGCAGATGTATGAAGGAACATCGGGGAAAAAATAAAACGAGGTAAAATTACTAAATGTATCTAACAGATAAGTAGGGTACGTATTGCTGTGAACTGATTGTACAAGCATATAAGTTTAAAGAAATTAAAAATGACAAAATTAATTTAGCTAGCTCAGCAAATATGAATTTAAAAGGGCGCAAGAGATTCTTTGATCTCAGAGTAACTTTCGTGAAAAGTAATAGTGGGCGGTTTGTAAAATTTGACTTTCTCCAAAATCCCCAAAAATTGAAATGGTTGATTCAAAAATAAAAAAAAACTATTATTTTAAAATGATATTTACAATCATTAAATTTATTGTTTAAAAAGGAAAAAGAAAAAAAAACATTTAATTACAAACAACAGGGGAAAAAACCTTAAGACTGAATGTCTTGGATTAAAATAACCCCTTCGTGAATTTACAATTAAAAAGGACAATGCAAATCCTTTAGCAAACAAAATGGTGGATTCGTTCTAGAAGGAATTTCTTATACCACAAAAAATTCACGTGGTCTCAAAACAAAATCAAAGCAAGCTACAATTAAATTAAATCACACGTGGAGAAACAAATAAAATCAAAATGAAATTTAAAATACAAGCACGAAGCTACTCTTCACCTACCCCGAGGTGATTAAAATACACTAAAATTAAAACTAACAAAAAAAAACGGAAAATTTAAACTCTTAACGCGTGTCAAGAAGAACAAATTATTAACGAACCTTACATATAAATTGTGCACAACGATATAACACCTATTAATAAACTGAGTTGCTAGATGGACGATTTTAAAATTTCAAAACAAACGAACTACATCTTAAAATAAAAATGAATTACCAAAAACGGTAACCAAGAAAACTAAACAAAACAGTACACACGCTCGTCAATCTGGTAACTGAACTGGCCTCAAGGTAACACAATCATATATATCAAATTTACAACATCTGCGTGCGATGAAGCCGCAACGCATCGCAAAGAAAATACTAGCATATAAACTATATACAATCCTGGAGTACGCAAAATGTACAAATAAATGAAATTAACTTTACACAACTGAACAAATAAAATAATACTAACAATTAAATCAATTAACAAAATCTTTTCAAAATAAACAAATATTAGAATAGCGGAAACTCTATCCTTGCTCTGACAAAACCAATCCGGACTGAACAAAAATACAAATTTAAATTTCCGAAACCCGGGATGCCATTCCACAGCAGTATGTACATACAGATATAGCTTAGTACATATCGTTCATCCGTTGATATTGGGATAATATTTGGCTGCTTATTTCTGCTCGTCTAGCTAACTCGACAACTTCATCGAATGTTTTTGTAGGTGGGCTTCCAAGTTCTAGAATTATCATTTTTAATATTTCGGGGTTAAGTCCTCTCCTAAACTGTCCAATAAGATCCCGGTCGTGCCTAATTTTTACGGCATCCATTTGTTCCTGTTGTACCGAATCTACAAAGGTCAAATTTTCTTCCAATAATGCCTTTCCGGCATTCCGAATTCGTGTGACATATTGATCGATTGATTCTTTTGGTCTCTGAATGCATTTGTTCAGTTCTAACTGTGGTTCACCCGGTAGAAATCTTTTTGTAAATCGTTTCTTCAAAATTTCTTTAAATTCAGTGTACGTTATCGTTGACGATAATAATCTGGGATCCGATTCCAAAAATTGATATGCCTCGCCAGAAAGTTGATATCTTGCAATATTTAGGGTTTCTTCTTCTGTCCAATTATCGATATTGGAAAGCTGTGCCAATTTCGTAAAAAACAAAGTATCATCCTCATTATATTTTCCAGAAAACTCAGGTAAATGACTAAGGTTGACCCTATCGTTTCGCGGAATATTAAACTTGATTGGGTTTGAGTAAGGGGAGCTTGATCACTTTGTGCCATCTTTATTTATTATTAATAAATTAACTAACTCCCAAAAAAAAAACAAAATTGGAAAAAAAAACTCTTACACAACAGTAATTCAATAATTAAATTTGGAAAATAATTGCCCTTCACTTTAAAAAAAAAACAATTAAACTTTTATTTAAATTTTGAAAAAGGAAAAAAAAAAAACGAAATTCCAACAACTAAAAAACCAATTAATTGCCTTAAGAGCATACAAAATAATCACAAGAGATTTAAATTTAATTTTGGGACACCTGTAGCTTCAATTTGAAGTTGCAAGTTGACAGATTTACTTACTACTCAACACAAGGTCACACATACGATGCACTATTTTCACTTTCACTTTAAAATTCACTTTACACAGATATTTTTTATACAAGTGCCCGTATGGCACTTACTTGTAATACACAATACAATCCAAAATATAAACATATACACACATGCAGTTACTAAACAAGGAGATCTTTAATAATAAGAAAAACAAAATATTAATCCCATTCGCTGTATGTAAATAATACAGCTCTTACTATTAGCCGTACGTGTGCCGTTTTATCTTTCACAGCGCGGGACGAGAGAAAAGTCCTGTCAGCGAAATTAATATTACGCTCAGCTGTAATCTATTTTTACCTTTACGTTAAAACAAAACTACTGATTGCATTTACGGAATTCAATTACACAAAATTTTCTTAGCAAAACTTTACTCTACAAACAAAATGACTTAAAATACAACAACATAGACGCAAAAATTGCTTTATTAATTTTTATGATTCAGACATGAAAAATGCAAGCTAAACAAAATGAAAAATAACTTTAGTTTCGCGCGGTTAGCAAATTCTTCTACTCTCAGGGCATTAATTCTATTTTTAAATGACCCGAGATTTTCTTCAAATCTGAACAGGACTTAAGGCGCGAGGCCACTGCACGCGAAGCAAAGCTAAGCTCAGCGAAACTAATTTCCTTGAAAATTAGTTCCTATGTAATCTTACGTGGACGCTATTTTTTCTTCGCTAGCCTAACTTCGCTTCGCTTAGCTTTAGTTGCCGCGTCCGCGTTTGATAACATGGGAGCCAATTTTCAAGGAAATTAGTTTCGTTGAGCTTCGCTTCGCGTGCAGTAGCCCCGCGCCTTTAAGGCGCGGGGCCACTGGACGCGAAGCGAAGCGAAGCTCAGCGAAACTAATTTCCTTGAACATTAGCTCCCAAAAAAAAATATAAAAAAATTTTTTTTTTTTATATTTTTACAAAACAAGTACGACAAAACACATTAAAATAGATCTCCAAAATTATAACTCATCGACAATCTTTAGGGCTTTCAATTATCATTACTTTTCCTATTTTAACACATCCCACCGCTGCCACCAATTGTAACGGAACGGGTTTTCTTGTCTGGAAACTTTTGGGGATGGCCAGCCAAATTCAAATAAGACAAGCCAAATTCCGTCTCGCAGACAACCCCTCCTGCTCTTTTGACCGGCGAGCCACTGCTGGGAAACAAACTTTTTGTTCGGTAGCGAATGGTTTTAGTAATTTTAGCCAAAGATGTTTCCCAACTGTGTTTTCCACCGTCAGTCGAAGCAGGGCCGTTAGTTAGCCTAAAGATTGCTGATTTTCCCTTCTCGTCGGCTTTCTCTTAGAAAATTGTCTTCCTCTCCGGGTCTTTACTAAGGGTTCAACTGAACTTCTTTTAAATGGCGAAATAATAGAACGACTTATATTTTTTAACAATTATATATTGAATATTTGAGATATTGGAAATAATCTAACAAACTACACAATTAAATAAAATAACAAATGAACAAAAGGAAACAAAACACAAATTTTGTATTGTTGAATATTTTAAAATTTTATACTGTTGATTAACATAAGCTCAGGTAAATTTTCCTTACAAATTTTCATTAAGGGAGAGAGAGAGAGCGAACGAGTTACGGTTTTCACGTAATTGCATTGGTTAGTTTTAAGCAGAAATTTTGAACATCTTACCAGCCGATGTGGGAAAAAATAATTCTTCTCGTAATCCAAATTTTAAGGCACAAAACACCCACAAAAATTTAAGCAAAATAAAAGGGGGATTTTAAACGGTTTTAGTACAAAATCACTAATCACCTCTCGAGGAAAGCTTTTGGTTCCTGTTCTCGATTTTTTTAGGCTTAATTTTAAATGCAAAATTTTAAGATGAGGAGTTTTAATTTTAAGAATTAGAAACACTCGACGAAGGGACGCGTGCTTGTTCCTGAAGCTAAATTGAAGGACCGCGAACTAATTAATTGTAAACCGCAATGTTAAGGGTTTTTATAAACTTTGATTGTGACGTCAATTCGCACCGATAACTAGTTTCGCTTCTCTTTACAGGAGGGCGCAAGTATGACCGAAGGCGTTATTTTTTTGACTTTCAGATGTCCTACTTGAGAGGACCGTGGGAATTGCTGAACGGCAAATGTAACATCCAATAAACAAAGAGGCAGATAACATACAAAGTAATACCATATTATTTTAATTACGCGAGTCTTTAATGGAAAATAGACTTTTGTTTTCTGTTAGGCAGACGCTACTCAGCAAATGCCACGGTACCTATCAACTACGTATTAATAAAATGAATTTAAATTCTCGCATTATACAGGATGGAATTTCGAATTCTTACAGTGTTATATCTTCAGATGAAACACAAAAAGGCGGATTTGTTTCATAATACATTTCACCAACCTCAAAAGTAGTACCACTACTTATATGTACAGTAATGTCTTACAAGATATGTTAATAATTTTATTTCTACATTATAGATTATTTCATATTTAAATTCATTAAACATATTGGAAACGTGTGTATGTTGGGAGGTATTTTATTAAACAATCGTGTGCCTTAATTAAAAAAAAAATCCCAGCCTCACAGAACGGTCCTGGTAGCATTTTTCATGCTTTCTTGTGACTGTTAACTCCTATCAGTGTTACATTTATATGTCCACATCATCGTAAAATCAAAACAGAAAAAAAAAACCTGGTAATCCCTTGGTAGTTTTTAAAGTTCCGTTTTTTTTTTTTTTAATGAATCATTGAAGTCAATCTCCGTGTAATTAATCAGGTGAAAGCCCAATAAATTGTGTTTCGAAACACATACGTTGTGTTCGATTCGGCAGTTAAATCGATTATAATATTTAATTAAATTAGATTAAATTTAATTGCTATTAATACTTTGTTTGAGAAACGGACAAATATTTCAATTAATGAGGATTTTTTGCTTCTTGCTCACGTACGCGTGTAGCCAACGTGTTCTGCAAAAGAGGTTCATTACATATGCATACGCCTAATAATAAAACTAATATTGAAATATTTTTAATATTGTATACATACATAGCAATACAATATTATATAAAAAAGAGAGCTTACACAGAAATGTGGTAGTTAAACAGAAATATCCTTTAGCCGTAGATGTTTGTTATGCAACTTCTCCGTCCCCTAATTAGAGTTTCGGATATCTTTGCTAAAGCTTTGGACGTATCCTTCGTAAATGCGGGGACTATTGTAACCCCAAACTAGTTTAAATAGGCTTGTTCTACCTCAAACGGTATGGAAGATAGTGGCACAACACAGATTCGCTCTTACGCTGTGTAATTATTCATATTGTTTTTCTTCGCTAATTTTCATTTATGCCTGTGCATTGTTATGTGCTGTGTATAGTAGTTAAATTATCTGCTTTAGGAATAATCAAACACTTATAGATGATGAATGTGCATTAAATTAAGTTTGTTTTGGTCCAACTAAGTATACTTTAAGCTTCTAATGTTCGAATAAAATAATGCGAGATAGCTTGTATTGTATACTCTTTTAATTCCCCGTATAAATCCAGCAATATTTGCATTTTCTCATTTGTTCGGATTAAATATACATTCTGAGGTATTACTCGATGTCCAAACTGCTGGTTGTGGCTACGGTTTTCGAAACATATTTTGTTTATTGAACACGTTTAAAACAAAAATCATAATCGATTCTAAGAACTGATTTTGAAATTGGTTTCAAAAACCAGTTTTGACATCCTTAGAAATACAAATTTCGATAATCGTATTTTTACCATTCGTGAGCGAATTATTACAGAAAATTAAAGATATCCTTTGGTTCCTAACAGACATTTATTTTAACGTACAAGCAACATAGATTAGTTAGTCACCGCTACACAGTTGAGTGTGAAACGTCGTCACCCCTAAATTTTACTACTTCAATTTTTATTATTATTTTAACACATTTATTTATTTTGACACACTATTTTTGCTCATTCACATCTCAAAAACTACACAAAAAAAAATAATTTTCTGAATCGCCACCAAATTATGAAACAAAAACATATTTATTTTCTTCAATTTTTATCATTAATTTATTCGCAAAAGGTGAGGCAAATACATTAGGATTTAAAAATACTAATCAGTCTATAATTAAGGATGTAGATGCTGATGACAAAGAAGAAAAATTTGCAATGAATTACGATCAACTTTATAGCAAAGAAATTGAAGATGCTAAATTATTTACAATTTCAGAATTATTAATAGATGATATTTAGCTACTACAAATATTTAACCCAATCAAAATATTTTTAAAATTGAAAGATAATAATATTAATAATAGAAAAATAAATTATAATGAGACCAAAAGAATATAAATTTTATAATGAATACAACTTAACTGTAATGATTATAAATTACTAGAAAATATAGTCTTAAGATATACTACAACCAGTAAATCAATACCCCAACATCTAATTTGCCTGGCTAATGTTTTAAAAAAAAGATCAGACATCTTCCTCTATATCTTTAATGATATACACAATACTATCCCACTTCAATAGAGGGCTGTAAATATACGGTAGATATGCCCGAGACATCTAAAGCCGCGTCCAGACCGACGGCCGAATTCCAACGCCAACGCCAACGGCAAATGGGGGCGGGGCGTGTGCCGTTGCAAAGGATTTGAGAGGATTTGGTCTTGCCGTCCACACCGAGATTCAAATGCGGGTTCGACAGCGTTGGACGCGGTTCGGTGCTAAACATGTCGAGCAGCGAAGATAACTTAATAATTGCGACTGCGAGAATAATCGTTAATTGGTTATTAAGAAAAAATGGTAGAGCAGGGTTGTTTTAAATAACACCTTTTAAAGATAGAAAGTCACCTAATTGCAGAATTTGAAGTGAAGACGGTGGACATTTTCCAAATTTCTGCAGAATGGCACCAGAACTATTTGATGTTCTGCTTAATTTAGTAAAACCAAAGATTTTGAAACATAATACAAATTATAAAGCATAGCAACTCAAGAAAGATTTGCAGGAACACTGCATATTTTGAACACAGAAAACTCAAACGCACGTTTCTCACTTATATTCAAAATATCAAAACGGCCTATATTTTACATTGTTCTCGAAGTTTGTGCTGTCATAATTGAAATATTTGATGAATCCATCCAGGTGAATAGGTATATTATATAACTGATTAAAATATACACAATAAATGAAGAGAAAAAAATGCTTACAACAACCAAAGCTACCTGTTTTTTTTAATTATTAAAATACTAGTTTCAATTAAGTTGATAATAAATTTGAACGATATAAATCATCTGAACCCTTTTCATAATTATTCGAGTTGGCAAGAGATCAGGAGAGTCTCTACTTTCCTTTTTATTCCACCTTCATCACGGCCGAATTCAATGGCCATCTTTTTCTAAACATATATTTTTTTTCTTGATTAATTTACAGCTTTTATTGTGAGACCCTGCACAATACGGGATTCTCCTGATATCGCTCTTTTAATTATAAACATAATTCTGAAGTTTTGCTAAAAATATTACGCTACTAGTGTATCTGATTTTTCGTTCGCGCCGTACGCAACTGAATAAACACAAATCCCGTCCAGACCGAATCGAACATCTTTTGACGTACCGACACGAGAGCGAAGGCTTTCCAACGCCAAGGGTAGCGTTCGATGCCGTTTGGTTCCGTTCGGTCGCTCCGTCCAGACCAAAGCAAATCCTTTCCAAATCTGAGCACATGTGCCTTGGCTAGGATTCGGCCGTCGGTCTGGACGCGGCTTAAAGTTTACCACTGCAGATCATGCGCGCTAGTGATCTCCCCTCTTACTAACCAATGAGTAGTTTATTATATTATTTCTTCCAGTTATGGGTCCATTGCCCAGGTGGATGCACGTCTTGTGTCTCCTAAATTACCAACTTATATATTATTATGTTTTCACTTTGTTAAATATTGAATTTACAGTTTATTTAATAACATTTATATTTTATCAAAAAGTTTTATATCAAAACATATAAAGAGCGAGAAACTTTTACCCAAGATGAATATACTTATTTGGTATGTTTAAAACAAATATTATCAATTATCCAGTATATATTTGGATTCTGAAATCCTTCAAAATAACTTTTAAATATCCCGCTATCATAAGAGAAAAAACCACCAACCCAAAATTTCAAACTTAATGTCATCTTGTAAATATTAACAATAACGTCAAGATGTTTGAAATGTATACTACTCATGTATACAAAAAATTAAACAATGCTTTACCAGATACCTCGTATCAGCTTGCACCCCGGAGTACCTCGGAATGGAGTTTCCTCACAGTGATAATCCAGAGATGTTGCAGAAAAGTTCCCCATCAGGAAAATAACACCGATATTAAAAAAAAATCCAGGGAAAAATCTCCTTCATAGCATCCAAAGTATATAATTATACAGCTAAAACCGAATTAACCCAAACACCAATACATCGTGGAATTACCGGCATCGCAAAAATCGGGAGTGTGGACGTAATACTATTACTCGAGTACGTGAATAAGCAGCTAGTCAAATAGAACTGCACAAGGAGATAGGTTACCGTTAGGCGGACCTATTCATGCAATGGCATGAATAAAATTATATAATGATTAAATTAAATAATGATTTATTACATCTACTTATTGGTATACTTTTGCTATAATTAGTTATGTCGTGTTTTGTTTGTACGTTTTTATTTAAGCACTTGTTTGGCTGGGACTAATATTTGAAACTTAATTTCCATTTTCGAAACCCTTTTGCTTTTCATTAAAAAGCAATTTCAAACACACACCAATCATTATGTTGACGTTTACTGAAAATATCAGGAGCAATTACTAGCAGAAGTAGGTATTCAAGTATTATTTGAAAAAACAAAAGACAAATAATTTATTAGTGAATGTTGGATATGCGATTATTTTTTTATTTCTAACTAGATAGGTAGACACTACGTAAATTTTGTAAATACGCTCATACAACAACATAAGAGCGGCTTGTTTCGGGAATATTCGGGTGTTCACATTTAGAGTAGCGCGTACGGTATTCGAAGAGACATATATGATTTCTTTTTTTTTTAGGGGTAGTAACCGAAGCTATATTATTTAGCTTGTCAGGCATCCGCAGAGCCAAATCTCCCTCCTAAACAACATTACGACCCCGAAAAGAAACCGATTATCGTAATTGACCAAAGCGAGATTTGAACCCCGGACTCCGCACTGATAGCCAAGCGTGCAAGCCACTCGACTACCAGTCAGGCTTAAGCCATTTCATATAGAAAATATACGAAGGTATATTAAAAACAGCAATTTTTTTTATAATGTTGAACAATTTTAACGTTTCTTCTGTATATTTTTAGGTCGAAGGTAATTACATTGATTTACAAAGAAGATTCTCTTCGATATCAAACATACCACAGGAATATGATTTAATTCATTTAACTTGATGAGAAACAAAAACAGTTTTCAAAGAAGATTTTTTTTATCAACCAACCTCGGTCTCCATGGACCCAGCTCATTTATTTTATACGAACTACATTGAATCTCTACTGATTTGAAATAAAGTCGAATCCTTGGATACCAGCATATCGTACAGTTACCAGGCGATAAATTATATATTCAATTTCCACGACTACTAATGCGAATTAACCCAAATTATACTGGACTTACAAACAGGTGTGTATGTACACAAAATGATAATTACATCTAATATGATTGACGGCTTTTTTCTTATGTACCATAACACTATATTTGTGTATTAGTCAGTATTGTAAAAAGTCTTTGCAAACTAATTACTTTGTACAATGTCTCTCTTAATGATACGTATAGATGATTGCGTGAGTGTATTTAGATGTTTAAACCCTTGTTAGCGAAGAATTTTGCTAAATTTATCGATTTCCATCTACAAATATGTTCAAACAGAACACCTAATTGTAAATGTCGACGATAGCCACTATAACTGCGTGAATTGGCACGCGTTAATCATTCAATTGAGTTCGTAAATAATTTTTCAATTAAAAACCGCAATCTACAGACGCGTTTAGTGAAACGCTCAACCTTCTGTACGAATGTTACGCATATTGAGGACCGCCGAGCTGCACTGATGATCCCTAATGAGGGAGAAACGCGTCTGTAGTTTTTCGCGGTTTTTAATTGCAAAATTATTTACGAATTTCTTAATGTTATTTGCGAAATAGGGAATATACAATTATTATTAGTTTTTATTTTAGATAACGTTAGGCGGTTTGATTGATTCAAACTAGTTGCCTGGTTTACTCTCAATTAGTTGATTGTCAATGAAGAAGACCTACTGAAGCCGCCGAAGCAGACAAGTTGATTTCGTGTGGAAAGATTCATATCAGTATGCTCCTTGACAACCGTCCGCTCAACTAGTGGAATCAACTAATCGCCTCGTCTGAAACAGGCCTTAAACGTTTTGCTAGTGGTTGTTCTCTTCGCTTTATTTCACTAGTCTGCCATAAAAACACTCAGTTTTTGTACTCACAAAAATTATGGACAAAGATATATAAAATATAAACTCAGTAAAAGTTACAACATCAAGATGGACACTCTAAGTTTTAATAATTTGTCTGCCAGTGTTAACCGCGCCTCCCTGAAGGAAGCCCGCGTTGTATATTATAGAGCCGCGAATTTGGTTGTATTAATGAAATATGATACAGCGGGGATTTCTGTTGCATGTATCTAAGTTTAACAACTATTACGTCAACTAAACCAAATGAAATTGCAATATCGAAAGAGCGGTTAAAGATAACAATAATTTTCCACAATGAGCAAGAGAAATTATTCTTTTTACGAGAAGTAGAAAGACATGTATTAATAATTATTATATCAGTGCTTATTATAAAATAATCTTCAAGCGATGAAGGGTCGGTGGATGAAAATGCATGTCATTAAAAAATTAGTTGTTAATTACGTAATTGGCAATTTGCGTATTATATTATAAATGTTTATTATTTTTTTTTTAATTTGAAGGTAATTTTAACAATATAAATGACCATCACAATTAAAAAGGATTCATCAATAATTTTACAAGATGAGTCAAAAATTATTGAACCTGGTGAAATACATGGTAGTTTTGTAAATTTTTTAGCTTCTCTATTAGCAGCAGCTGCAGGACCAGTCTTAACAAATATTTTAAATAAAGTTGTCGATGCAATAGAAGATAAAATAAAAGGTAAGTCATTAACACCAGAAATTCCTAATCAACTTCCAATTCCTTTAAAGAATAACATTATCTCAAAAAATAAAGGCATAATAGAAAAAAATATTAGATCTAGTATTGGATTACAGGGATAGAGGATTCGGATTGTGATGATGATATTCCTTTATTATGCTGTGATGAAACAAAACAGGTCGAAAATATTAATCCGTTAATAGTGTAAATCTTATGGATGTAATTTAGTTGAAATATTGGAATAAATTTCGCATAATAATCACTAAGCCTAGAAAAGCTTTCAATTCTTTTATGTTGGCGGGTACCTTAACTTGCTCAATAGCTTTAATTTTTTCAGGAGAAGTATGTAATCCTTCACTGTCAATTACATACCTCAAAAAATCTATCTTAGATTCACCAATTGTATTTATTTAACTGCATTTTGTCAGGCGTGTGAATGATATCTTGTAAATATTTTTTTTAATTTATTTATTGAAAAAAATTCCTCCTCAATAATAAACTTTTCTTAAAAGGCATACATGGGTAAACATTAAACGCAGGTAAGTACACGTCCCAGTTTCACTTTTAACATATTACGATTATTGTCTTGCAGCCAGTTTCAGTGACGCAAACAAGACGATAACTACAGTGTAGTCCGACATATCCGTCACAAAACAAACAGAAAGACGTTTTTAATTTCCTTCCGGGAAACAATTCTTGACATCCCTAACGTTTCGCTGAATTTTAATTTCTGGAGTTGAAGTATTTCCGTCCGATAACCAACGTAGCGTCAGTTTCTTGTTTCCCTTTTTCTCGTGATAGGTACGTTTTAGTTAGAAATTTAAATACGAACTCTGTAATCCGCTTACAGTTAAATAACAACAAAAAATCCTATCCATTCCACTGTACATATATTCATATATCGCCAAAATCTGTATTCTACATTCTTCCTTTCTCGTTGCACAGTTAAACATATTCATACACGCCGATACATTCATCCTTGTTTGCGACACGCAATGTCACGTAATTTATTCAGAGTAATAATATGCTAATGGTAATAGAATTAGTTTTGCATATGCAAACTGCCGAACAATTTAAACCATAACGGCCAGAACTGATGGACTGGTCATACCAGAATAATTTAATATAATTAGAATTTAGTTGCGTGTCTACTACAATAGCGAGCGTGTTTGCATTAATAAATAGTCACTTTGAACTGATTTAGTACCGCGATTTCATGTGTTAAATGTACATGCGTTGTACATCATCGAAATTCAGTGCGTAGGAATAGTACAGTACGAATGTTTATTGGCATGCATTTCCTTATGAGGGAAATAAAGGTTTTTGGGTACACATCTGCTAAAAATTTTTTTGTAATTGTTATCATATGTGTACTCAACGCCAACGTACAACAAATTAAAATATGCCAATTATTTTTTTTTCAATTGATTTTAATAACGACCTTGAATTGTATCTATTTCCCCATTACAAATCACTATTACTTTTTCAGTTTTTAAGTAAGTTCGTATACTTCTTTAAGTGGTAGTCAACAAATGTTTATGCCCCCAATAAGAAAGTTTTCGATAGAAATGCTGCTATACTTACAAGGGAACACCGGCGGCTGTCCCCCTCCGATTTCGATGAAACTTAACAGATCGAAAGAGTACCTTAAAATAAGAGACACGTATTTTTTTTTATCGGCGTATCCGCACGATTTTGGGGTACAGCCCCCTCCAAAGTTTGGACGATTTTTCGATTTTTGCAAATATTTCCTAAATTATAACAGATATTAAATTTTTGTCTTAACATAATTTGCAGCATATTGCATGGCCCTAAGGGTGGCGTCGTCCGTATTCGCAAAAAGTTAATAACGTTTAAACATTTTTTCTTTTTCTTATTCATCAAAAGAAGGCCGACTTTACATAGAATACGATGATGTATAACAAGTTTAGAAAATTAATAATTGTAAAAATAGAAAGATAATAATAAAGCTTCAAAATTAATAAACTCGTCAATTGATATAAATCAAATGAACTATAACAGAAATAAGTTTTTATCCTTAACATAATTTCCAGCATAATACATGGTCTCAAGGTAGATATCTTCATAAAAAGCTAATAACGGGGGACGGGTACCCCATACCCCCGCATTTTTTTAATAATAAGTTTATTCATTATTCATAAAAAAAAAGATCGCTTTTACATAGAAAACAATGGTAATAAATCTGGAGGATTAATAATAAAAATAATTGTAATAATAATAATATAGTACATTAACAACAATTATTTGTTATCGTTACTCCGCTGCTCTCCTTACTTAAATATTTCTTAATTTAGAATTGTATCTACTCGACAAGCTATGGTCAAACCGTTCTATGCCTATTAACTTATAATATATACTATACGAAACTTTTATCGGTGGTAGCAATATAAATCGTTTTATCAACTGCAGTTAGCGACTGCGTTTTATATATTTCCTTAATAAAATGTTATTCATTCTTAGAATACCATAATCCTTTAGTGGGTATATATGAACAAATTTGCTACACAGAACGAAGGATTAAATAATACATACATATATATTTTTTAATTTATTTCAAGTTTTTCGTGCAATGTAGGTGTACAATGTAAGTATTCAATGGAGCATAAATATAACTAATGTGTTTGTAACGATTTCGGAAATAATAGAACAGAATTAGAAAAACATTATAATGCTTATAAATGTTTAAATACATGACATACTGTAATGCGATTATTGGTATATATGTATTGCAATAGCGAACAAGATTAATATACATACAGTAATTAAGCTATGTAAGTATTACAGTAGTGATAGTCTGTGTAAAAGTGTTTAAAACACAGATTTTGTTTGCCCCATGAACACCGCACAATAGCTTTGATCCCTGTAATGTCTAAATTTTGGGAAAAAAAAACCTTTATGAACAAATTACAGCCTTTTGAGTAATTACTCAAATCTACCTAAGACTCAGCCTGGATTTCGGAAGAGATATAGTTGTGAAACTGCACTGCTTAATATTACAGACGATATTCTGACAGCTAGGGGACTTTAGCAAGGCCTTTGATGCAGTTGACTACAGTACACTCTGTCGCTTCTGAGGTCTTTAGGTTTCAACGATCGAATAGTCGATCTAATGGAGAGCTCTCTTGTTAATCGTAAACAAAGTGTCCATCTTGATTGCTCCAAGTTTAACCTTCTAACTATGCATTGCGAGGTCGCACAGGGATCTACTACAGGCCCGTTTCTATTTTCGATATCGTATATATCGAAAAGAGAAACGGAATAAGTTTTTGCAATATACACACATATGCCGTTAGTACTCAACTCTACTTATCTTTTGCACCTGCTAACTGGGAGTCGGCTGAACGAAAATTTAATAACGATTTGGAATCCACATAAAAATTGTCAATGGAAAGGGAACTCATTTCATTATTTGTGATAAAATTCGACACTCCATATACATTCGTCCTAACCAAACAACTATAGCTTTTATGAATACCGCAAAAAAAAACGTTAGTTTGATTTTAGACAATAGTTTCAGATGCAATTTACAAATTAATAACTTTACAAAAAAAGTATATTTGAACTTAAGAAAGCTCTTTCCTTACAGATCAATATTAAACATTAAAGCAGAAACTAGAGTTTGTGATGCATTTGTCCTATCTCATTTTACCTACTGTAAGTCTGTGTACCATTCTTCTATTCATACAGAATTTAAAATTCAAAAAGTTCGAAATTCTTGTTTAAGATTTATGTTGGGATTGCGGAAATACGACCATATTTCTTATAAACTTCATCAGGCTGGCTGGTTGAATATGTATACAGAAGAGCCCTCATCTTTATACTTATTTATTTATTTATTGGGGGCAACTACAGGCATAAACCCACTAATATATGCACATACGCATATACATACACACGACTTAATTCATATGAAGAAAGTATAACCACCTTAAACATGTTTATCATGTTACACAATCAAGTTAAGAAAGAAGCGAGCATATCTATATACATTCTGTGATAAATATTAAGAAAAATAGGTAAAGGAAATAAAGAAAGAGTGAAGAAGAAGACGAGCGAAGGAGATAGACTGTATCTAAGAAACTACAGAAACAGTATAGCAGCAATAATCTCTAAACTCTTTGTCGCAATACAAGTTTGAGTCGTTTTTTAAAGTTCTGTAAGATAATATTGAAATATCAATGTCAGAAGCGTAAGTATTCATAGCAATAATCATATGGCAAAACGGCGTGTTGCCTGCATAACTAGTACGTCTAAACCCACAGCAGAAACAAGTCACTGCTTCTTAACCTTCTACTTGGAACATTAAACCTAACTTTATCCAACAATGCTGGGATATCCACGAAACCGTTCAAACTACACCGCGTCTTGGGCTATTTTATTCTTTTTTTGAGTGATATTAAACCAAAGTGTTGTCTTAGATCTTCGTATGCATTCCGGGCAATATTATTTGTGAAAGTTAGAAGCTTTAAGAATTCGTTTTGGAAAGGCGGTGTATGTACCTATACTCTATATTGTAGGTTCCAAATTGAAGACGCAAAGCTACGTCTACTAAACACATACGCAATAAACATTCGTTATGGACGCGATGCTACTGAAGGCACCCCGATAACTTTTATTACCGTAAAATGGGGTGAAATTAATTCTCTGGGGTGACTTTGATATTCAGTCGGATTTTTATTTAGAATTCAAAATACGAACTCAAAGTAATTAACGCGCATGCGCTTCGGTTTGTATTAGTAGTGTCAGTTTGCGCCAATATTGTGTAATTAATTATTGAAGGTAAGTGTTATTCTTCGTATTTTTATGATTCATTGAATTAATATTACTACTTTTGCAAGACATTAGACTGTGAATAAAACCGCATATTCCCGCTTCGATTGCGATGAGATTAATGATCTCTTGCGTTAATAATATAGTTTATAGCCCCCGTAACATCTATTTATAACTATGCGTGCTCATCACAAAAAAAATTGAATTTTTACAACACTATTTATATGATGGGGTCACCTAGTTATAAGAATTATCATCCAGAAAAATTGGACGAGGCTCTGTCGAAGGTAGCTGAGGGTGGATGGTCCAGTAGATTTACGTTTGAGGGAACTCAAATTTCGTAGGGACACGAATGAAATAGGGTTTGAGGGTTTGATTACGGCAACGGGAATTAGACTTGAACCGGGCGATTTAGAAAGGCGAGTAGATATAGGGAGGCGAATTCATCCCGCGAAATTAAAAAGTATTAGTTATGATAAATTCATAGGCACTTTTCGAGAGGGTTTAGGAATTTTTACAGATGGGTCGAAGGGTGAGGGTGGTACAGGGGCAGCTTTTGTTGTTTATAATAGGGGTATTGAAATACATAATCGAAAGTATAAATTAGGGGATCATTGCAATATTTTTCAGGCAGAACTAGTTGCAATAAATCAGGCAGTAATTTATAGTAGGCGCGAATGAGAATTTATGCGGGACGTGAGAATTATAGCAGATAGCTTATCTGTATTAGAGGCGTTAGGGAATTTAAAAAATCCGACCTATTTGTTGTTAGATACTTGGGATATGTTGCGCGAGGGGGGTATAAAACTTTTTTGGACTAGGGCTCATGTAGGTACAATCGGTAATGAGAGGGCGGATCAATTAGTGAAAGAGGTGGTATCTAGGGGAGAGCTTGATTATTAGATTTGGGCTAATTTCGGCTAGTGTAGTTAAAAAAGCGTTTAGGGATAAACTTAATAATGATTGGCAGAGTAGGTGCGATAATACCTTAAATGGGAGGTGGACTAGGAAATCGGTACACGTTTTAGGGAAATGAGGGTTAATTTATCATATCAGGCGGTAGAATGAATAACAGGTCACGGTAATTTTAAATCATATTTATATAGAATTGCGAGGGTTAATGATTCGCTTTGTGAGTGTGGTCGGGTATATACAGCGGCGCATGTCTTATTTGAATGTCCACTCACTGGTGAGTGGCGGTCGCGTACGGAGATTAGGGCATTAGCTAGGGGGTTAAATTGGCCGCGACGCGAAAGAGATATTAAAGATAATGAGCCGATTGAATGGTGGGAATTTTTTAGTAATATTGCTAAAGAACTAGATAGGTTACGGGATGTTATTTAGATAGTTAGTAGGGTAGCACGTTTATGAATGAATATTTTATGCTCTTTGGTAGTCGGAATTAATGTTAAACTACAAATATTTAAAATATAAATCTTTACTTAATTACTCTTGGTTAGAATAATTAGGATTAAGTTATTATTAAGTATTGGAATAGGTACCGCTGTTGTTTTGTTTGTTTTTTAGGTCATCATCTTTTCTATTTCAACTTTCAGTGTGTGAAAAAGGGCACAGCTACGCGAGGACGCCAAGGCTGTCGGAATTTAAGGAGACGCGGAGGCTGCTTCTTCAGCACTCGAAAAGATAATAATCATTTGCGGCTATCAGTAATAAGGTCTGGGACTTCTTCCCGGATCCTCCCGGAGTAAGGTTTTTGCCATAGTTTTCCCTTACTCCGTTACCATTGATTTTATATAAGTACATTATATATGATCAGTGTCCTTGGCGAATGCTGGAAGATAACGAAAATCGTTCCATTTCCAGATTTACAGTAGACTCGCGATTATGTGAACATTTCACAAATTCATATGGTCGCGAGCCTACTGTATTATATTTTTGTTATTAAGAATCATAGGGAAATTATTTAGTTAGAGTAGGAACATTTCAATTATTATGGAACCCGTATAGTACTTAGAAATAGGTAGCCTCGTGTAGTACGATTTTTAGGTGGAGCACGGGGTTGGGATGATTTGTAATAATTTAGTTTTCATAAGTAAAGAAATAAAGAGTGGATGGTCCCTTAAAAAAGCTTCCTAGGCGTATGGAATTGCTTATGGAACCATCTATAACAAATAAAGAGGCTTACACAAGGGCAGCCATGGAGGACAAACGATCTTTAGTAAGGCAGAAGAAGAAGCCATTGTCGAGCTAGAAATCATCTACGTGCAATAGGGATTTCCCCTTACTATGGGAGATTTGCAGATGGTGACCAAATCCTATTTTGACCGATGAGGGTAAGATACCTAAACTCAAAGATAATACTGCTGGACGAGACTGGGTGTATGCGCTTTTGAAAAGACATCGAGAGAAACTTACTCAGCGTTTAACTTCCAACATTAAACGTAATCGTGCTGTGATCTCTTGAGAAGCAATTAGTGAAACCAGCAGCTAATAGCTACAAGTACGATGAGACCAATATGTCCGACGATACTGGGAAGAAACGCTTCTTATACAAGAGAGGGAAAAAGTACCCTGGGAATAAGTCACAGCAAATCTGCAATTTCTGTTATGATCTCCGGCTCTGCCTCAGCTGTCTTGATACCTAAAAACCCGTGTACATGTTGTAGCTGAAAAATATGTAACTTGCGATCGTGATCCATCCATATCATCATAATCTTCAACATTAATTACTATTTCGCTGTACTTGAACTATACTTGTATAATAATCATTTTCATTGTTTATTTTTAATCTGTAACCTTTTAATTGATTTATTCCCTTCGGAATTTACCTGTGTTTTTTCTATCATTCTTACTTATTTTTGCCTCCGGTACATACATAGCTGTCAAAGTTAGTCTCTTTACAGACATATATTTTGACAGATTTTTCAGTTTTGTCTGTTCTGCCTCCGTTTACACTAGATTTTAACTGTGTTTGGAATCATATTTATATCTTTTTACATTGTGGAATGATTCCAATGTTCGCTTATTTGTTGTTTCATATGTTTTTGACATAATTATTGTTTAATGAATTGACTGGTAATTAACCCTTATTTTTTCACGTCGTTTTGTACATTTTTATTATTTCATTTTTTAGCTTGAGAAAGATCAAAGTTTATGGTTGTAATGTTTAATGCAGCTTCAAAATTTAAGAGAAACAATATAAAAAATGCTCATTAACCGCCGTTTTACAATAATAATCAACAATGCGAACTTGACGAAGTTAATGAAGGGGCGTTTCTTGGCACCTGATGAAACAAATATAACGTCAGGAGATTTTGTTCTTGTCGGGATGATTTACGGGAAGAATAAGGCTATAACTGACCAATAGGCAGCCATCATTCAAGAAGTTCTAGCAGATGGCAAATATAATCAGTTAGGTTTGAAGTCCATGGACAATGTTAGGGAAACCTTTAAGAAAGTCGAAAATGATGTATGTATTTGGGGCAGACATCCATCATATTTTGGCAGTCTTGCCCAAGGCCTTGATAAATATCAAAACTATTAGCGGGCAAAAGAATTACGTGTTTAGTAACTGTATTGATGTTTATGTTGTTTGAGGGTATTTTTCATTTCTGTTAAAATAAAAACTAAATATTCTTAGATAATTTGTTTTTACATTTGAGAATCAGAATCATCAGCAATAATACGGAACTAAAATTTTAGACCAGAAATCGAAGCTGTTGTGGATGAGTTTAATAGAGCGTACTGTTGCAGTTATCATAATTGCTCACGTGGAGGTTTAAATTAAAAAAGAAAAAAAAACTTCTTAAAAAATTTGATGTGGATGACAACATATACTCAATTAACATTGACGATTGAGTATATTAAAAGGAATATCAAAGTAACCGCAATCTAAGTGTAGCTTTGATAAAGCATTAATTATTATTGTATAAGAAAATGCAGAGACCTACATCGATAAACTACTGTAAAATAACTGCAAGCTGTTAGGAGCTATAAATTAGATTTTTTTTTATTGCTGCAGTACTGACTATTACATAAAAATTATACAACATATCAAAAGAACCTATCAAAGTCACTCCATTTTACGGTACGCTTACTCTCGTCAGGGCACAACCCTGCAACCGATAATTGTAATTAATGCATGTTCCATTACGAGTAAAGCTGATCACGAAACATTTATTAAGTTTAGGGAAATTTTATTGGCCACGCAATATTCAGAAAGTCGTTCAAGATCCGACTGCTTATTGTCACAATCGGTTGCACTATCAGTACCATAAAATAATTCTCTTTAAAACGCCACCGTACCTGCACGAAAGAATAAGATACCGTAGCGATGTGCATAGTATAACTACTCGCTGCCGTGGCCTCATATCGCCTCCTCCCCACAAAAACTTTATTTAAAAGACCTTTTTCTTACTCATTTTTTTTTTCTAAACATAATAGATTGCCAAAGCGAGTCCATGTAGGGAAATCGAAAACAAGTGTGTGAGGCGGCCAGCGAAGATGAGTCATTGAAATTAAAAACATATGTAGATGGCTGTCGCACATTAGACACTTCAACGTAATAAAAATTGGGTTTAAGGACATTTAATATTTATTGATTATAATAATAAAGTCCAGTATTATTCTAACAAGGGAACCTCGTGAACTGTAAATCACAGGTTTTGATGAAACTTTGTTAGTTTGTAGACTCCATAGAGTGTTACTCAAGGACGCTTTCCGTTGCTGCGGAAGTTCAACTTTAGGGGGTGCAATTCACCCTTGGAATTTGGCCCAAATTTGTTTTTTTTTTTTCTGAATAACTTTTAAACGGTAAGAGATAGAAAAAGTTTCAATGGCGGACTTGTACCGTTTAGTCAGCCCTTTCGATTGGTGTAGATATTTATATACAGGGCAGCGTAATATAATAATGAAATTACAATCACTGGTCCACAACCAACTGTCCTCTCCAAGATATTGAAACCTATTTCTATATTCCTGGTACAAAAGCGGTTACATAGAATCCAGACCAGACAAATTTATTTATCCAGACATATGCGTTTTCGTTCGATGATGAAGGCATTTTATCCGTATGCTCAATATGTGGACACTCCGCTTTCATAAGATGTGCACGTTGTAGCCAATATTTATCTTTTCAACACTTTTTTGAGGATTTTCACTATCATGATGAAGAGTAATACACGAATTGAAAGAATGTAGGTATACATATTTTCACTACTGACTTTTATTTTTTAAAATAGATAATTTTTTTCTATTATGTATCTTTTTAAATTGTTTTATTTTAAATTTTAGTATCGTTTCTATATTTTAAATTTAAATATTTGAATTGTAAATTTTAATAACCAACATAATATATTTTATTAACTTCATATGAGATTCCTGATTGGAGATTTCACGCTTTGTTCAGATTTTTGTAGCTCTCACGAAGCATTAATGTCAATGCGAAATATTGGCAATAAAAAAGAACAATAAAATAAACTAATTCCGAGTTATTGCCGCTACCCAAGAATTTTTAATGGCTCTAGCTACCTGCAGATTTGCAGAACAATATGAACTCAACCAATATCAATAAACTAATAAATCAATATACTTTTGTTTAATTTTATTTGCGTACCTACCCACGGACAGTACGAATATGAAAATTGAAGTCGTAATCTGTCGTTATTTTGTATATACAGTGTAATGTTAAAAGTATCAGGAACAATCTGTCGAAGTAGGTACATTTTCTTTTTTCTGCTGTCGGGGATAATATAGTCTTACATACATCCAAACGCGTATAACTCGAAAACTATCACATATAACCATTTAACGCCTAGTATAAGTTTACACTGATTTTCGACATACAATACAGCCACATAACAGTATGCACGGTATCTCCTTAGAATAAGGAAGTATGTTAAGATTTATATTTTTGTGAACACTCTGTATAACTTTTTAAATTACCTTTTTATAGACTATTTGATCACAAAAAAGGCCTTTATAACCGATTTCTGAAATTTGATAAAATAAGCACAACATTCCTCGTTTATTGGAACATCCTGTACATAAATATCTATACCAATCGAAAGGGCTGACTAAACGGTACATGTCCGCCATTGAAACTTTTTTCTATCTCATACCGTTTAAAAGTTGATCAGAAAAAACTAAATTTGGGCCATATTGCAAGGATGAATTGCACCCCCTAAAGTTGAAGTTCCGCAGCAACGGAAAGCGTCCTTGAGTAACACACCATGGAGTCTACAAACTGACAAAGTTTCATCAAAATCTGCGATTTACAGTTCGCGAGGTTCCCTAGTAACATGACATAAATATGTAAGTACACTCGAGAAAATAAATAAGCGAACGACTCGAAATCCGACGAGCAAGAGAGAAGATATCGGTTCCATTTTTTGCCTCATATCTACTTATTGATAGCGTATTGTTCACAAAAAGTTGACAGTATTCCAACTATTTTGGCAAATTTATTTGATTTTAAATACACATGCCAATGTAAATATCATCCGTAAAATAACATGAGACTTCTTTCATAATTATAATTATTTGAGTTATTGTTTGTAATAATCTTGATTTATGGCGGGACTAACGTTTGTAAGGTCACCTATAAGTTCATAGGAATACGTGGATGGAGAGAATACCATAATTAATTATAAATTTACCTCCTCACCAGCGTTTATTAACCCATTAGCCATAAATGTTACTTATAAAAGGTTCTGTATAGGTATTCCATTAATTTTGGATGTCATGGTAAGTTAGTCCAACGCTTCTTTAATGTTTAAAATGTGCACATTTAATTATTGTTAGTAGGAAAGGAATCAAATAATGAAAAATACAGAATGTTCTCTTTAAATTGAAACAGTTTATTACATGGTTTAACAACAAGCGATAATTTCCAATGGTCAAAATATTTTAAGAACGTAGTTCATTATCAATAACTTATTAAAAATTGTAATTAATTATGATGTTTGGTGTTCCATACACTTCTACGATGTCATCCACCTTGGAAAACCTGGTATAAACGCAGCACTTGTAATATAAAAATAATATGTATTTCATTTCATATATCTAAAATGTAAATATATAGACATATTATAGAAACAGCAAACTTCATTTGATTTTTTTTTTTTGAATTTTATTAAAAAGATAAATTAACAAACAATACATTTTCGCAAAAATAAAACAAAGCTGGCTAAAAATATCGCACAAGTTATATGGACAAATCAAAAATATATAATAAATAATTAACAAAAATAAAATACTTCAAAAATAAAATAGAAATTCTAAAATAAATAATAAAATTATTTAAAAAACCTTTCCTGAAAATGATCAAAATGTCGCTTTAAATTGAAATGTTTACATACTTGCATTATCTTGCCACAAAAAACGCGCTCATTATGCCCAGATATGTTTTGGAAAATAAAAATTGCGTTTACCATTTACCTCCCCGCCATAAGGGAAGATATTAAATGAGACCACCACTGTATCTACTGCTGAATTACAAAAAAAATCAGTTTCTTAATTATTCTATCTTGCAGACTAAGTAATCATGTAAAGTACCTGTTTTGTTCTTTTTTTAATGTTTTATGGATTTTGTATAATTGTAGAAATGTTTGTATTTTGGAAGCTTGCACAATCTAAAGAAGAATGTTGTTGAACATGAATGTTTAAAGAATGGGATTTGTGGTGTTGCTACCTCAAGATGAATATTTATTCAAAAAAAAATGTTACCGTACATTACCCCACATATGTGCGCATGTACGTATTTACGTGTTGAGAAGCCCCTTCGAAACTGATGCTATTTCTTCATTCGTAAGGTACTGGTAAGTACGGTTGCTTAACTTTTTTTCCATTTCTTGTTAACCTTACTTACAGTCTTTCGCAATCATTAAACTTTTTTTAAACTTTTCAACTGTAATGAAGTCGAAGTCTCGAATCCGAGAAAAACCCAAATTCTTGTTCGCGAGGACGCGACGTGGGAAATAAATTACACAGAAAGAATTGTTCATTTATCCTTCGTGAAATTAAAAATAAATTTAAGATAGGGAAATATTTCTCAATTTTTAAGGGAACGGCACATAAATCACTGTTAACCTGTTAAGTTATAACAAGGTTAATTGATTTTGTCCTCAGCTTTCTTACCGTGATAATTAATATAATTATTTCGCAGGTGCCTCTTGCAAGTTTGAGATATCCGAAATGATATCATAATTTTCAAATTACAAGAAACGGTATTTTAAGCAATGTAATTATACTATTATTGAAACTCAAACCGTTTTGACAAACGCGATGTTATCGCTTTTGTTAGCCCGGTATCTTCCAATGAATTAAAGCTATTAAATTAATTTTCCAAACTTGCAATTGTATAAGTAGGACACAAGGAAGGGAACAAATGAAACAGTGTTATAACTGTGTTCTTCATATAAATGAAGATGAAAGCGATCATAGGATATCATATTTTTACTTTATTGTGTTTCTTGAATGTAAAATAGTTATTACCTTTCATTTATGCCAGAGGAGTAATAGAGTACCTAATATTGTTAATTAACATAGTAATCTTGTCTGTAGTGTCCCAGGGGATTGGTGTAATGTATGTTGATATTGAAATAATAACAAGGTAATTGTTAATGCATGCAATGTAATGCATTACAACAAATGATGGCGGCATATTTTAATTTTCATTTGCAATACGCAAAAGAGGCTTCTAACATATTAGAAGTGCTGCAGAGGTATTTTTTTAAAAATATACCCTGAACAGGGCAACAAAAATAAAAAAGCGTCCAAATCCAAACTCAAATTGATAAGATTTTTTAATGTATTTTATTAGTCAAAATTTATTTTATGGTTACATTCAACTAGATTTTTGTATTATGAATACAACCAATTCTTAGTAACTATTGGCTTTTCTTATCGACCTTTCTCCAAAATGTTTACTCTTTAAAACATTGCTTATTGAATTTAAAATTTATTGAATTATTGTAAACTCTCTGTAATCCAACTAATTAATATATCTTTCAGAAATTATTAAAATTAAATCTAATATTACAAATGGTATATTTTGAATATTTAAGTGGAGAATCTGCATTAAGTTCTAAATGACATGTTATTAGAAAACTGAAACTTAATATTTCTGGATGATAGAACAACCTAATAATCAATTATTTCTAATTTCTTTGTTGTTACTCTAATCATACATTAAAAAAAATGTGGTTAAATTACCCCAAAAATAGATGGCAACTGGAATAGGTTTCTTTTCTTGAAGGAATATTCCACAAGCATGTGAAAATCCCCTATAGGTGTAAATTTACCCCAAAAATAGGCGGTAGCCCAGTTGCCATCTATTTTTGGGGTAATTTTACAACTTTTTTTTAGGAGTTACTTGTACTGGTAATACCGCTACATGATTATTTCGCGCTCAATTATTTAGAAGGAAATATTCTGCTTTTAAATACTTCATTCCCACACCATTCATAAAACAAAAACATTTTATAAAACTTTTGTATATTACGTAATACAAATAATTTGAATTTCCCGCCAAAAGGAAACCCAAGGTCATCGGTTCAAAGTTTCAAAAACCAATGTATAAGGAGGACACTGACACTACTCATACTGTACATATACGGTGGTTTAGGCAAGGAACATGTAAACAAGAATGGGCAGCTAGCCAATTTTAACTGCGTCGAATCGCCACCTTTTCTGAGATTGTTTTAGCGAATTTAGAATACGAAGCCAAGCGTGTCTCTTGTCAAAACAGTTCTTGACAATCGGTTGACATTTTTCGAGGTTTTTGTAACCTATCAACAAACATTCAAGCGAATGCCAGGTGTGATGCAAATTTTGAATGTGCGCGCGCAGTCGACATTCTTTTTCAGTTTGTTCCAGCCAACCAACAGCAGTCAATAAGCGAATTGAATGATACGATTGTTTTCCACTGAGATCAAAGGTGCCGATGCAGCTTTTCCGTTCTTATTAAGATGTTCCTTGATTTAGGTATCAATCCTATATCTGAGGCGCTGAGGTCAACATACAAGTATGTATGTATGTATGTATGTATGTATGTATGTATGTATGTATTTATTAGATCCATTAGGCAATATAAAATATTACATTGGATACGTCATAACTAATTATAAAATAGATAAAAAAAGAAGAAAAAATTGAACACATTAAAAGAATGATTAAAAATACATATATATATTGCAGATAAGCCAACGTCACTCAAATAAAGAGAAAAACTCGTCAATAGAATACACAACATTTTCCAAAAGGAGATTCTTTACTCTGGATTTGAATAAGCGAGCCGTTTGACATGCTTTATACTCCTCTGACAGAGCATTGTAAAGTCTCAAACCTAAGCAGTTAGGAGAAACAGATGCCACCCGGTATTTTTGTAGAAGGAATACAATATTATTTCTGTTCCGTGTAGTAGTGAGAGTGTACGCCACAGTGCGTTATAAATTTGGATCTATTTGCATGAATATACCGCAGAAGCTCCAGAATAAAAATGCCTTGCACAGTGAGCAATCAAACTCCCGAAACAACCGTCTACAAGAAACATCCTGCCTAACGCCCGCCATGCAACGTATTAACATCTTCTGCGCCAAAAAAACATCACCAGCGTGCACAGACAAACCCCACAAACAAATACCGTACAACAAACGTGAATGGACAACAGCGTAATAGAATTTGAGCATAGACTCTCGCCCAATCGCTTCACGCATACTTCGCATTTGAAAACATACAGTATTCAAACATGAAATCACACTAATACAATGACTCTCCCATGATAGATATTTGTCTACTTTTAAACCTAAAAATTTTGTTGAATCTACTTCCACTATATTCTCACCCAATATGGATAATTTAATATCATGATCGTTCTTATTATGAATATTTCTAAAATGAATATAATTAGTTTTGGAACTGTTCAAATATAAACCATTATTGGAAAGCCAAGTTGCAGCATCATTTAAAAAATTATTGTAAGCAACTGCGGATGCCGTAAGATCATTATCCGCAATCAAGCCACAAGCATCATCAGCATACATGAGAATTCGGAAATCACCTAAAAACCCGACAATATCGTTAATAAACAATATAAACAAAACAGGTCCCAAAATGGATCCCTGTGGAACACCAACAGCCACTGGAAGCTTTGCCGATCTATAAGTCCTAATGGAACTGGAGCGATAAGTGACTTCAACAAACTGCGACCTATCAGTCAAGTATGACGCAAACCAATCAGCCGCAACACCCCTCACACCATACCTATGCAATCTATCCATAAGTATGTTATGTTGCACGCAATCAAACGCGCGGCTAAGATCGCAGAATATGCCAATAGCGTGCTTGGAGTCTTCAAGGTGATTTATTAATTTCTCATAAAAGGTATGCAAAGCGGTAATGGTAGAGCGATTCTTTCTAAAACCATGTTGAGATCATTTAAAATGCTATTACTGTTTAAAAAATTACTAAGGCGGTCAAGCATTGCATACTCAAAAACTTTAGAAAAAGACGAAGCCAGAGCAATAGGACTATAATTTGAGACGTCCAACTTACTGCCCCTTTTATGTAACGGCTTTACACAGGTAGTTTTTAAAATTGCAGGAAATTTTCCTTCCGCCATAGACGCATTTATTAAGTAAGTCAAAGGAGCAACCAAACCATCCACACACTCCCGAATGACCGCCGCAGGCACCTCATCAGGACCACTGGACCACTTATTCTGTAATCTTAAAATGATCGATCTTACCTCACACTCTGAGAATGGTTTAATGAACATTGTGTTAGGGAGAAAATCAGACACCAAGTTCTTAACCGTAGGAAGATTTACAATTTTGCCTATAATATTGAGCGGTTCTGATTGGAAATATTTGTTAAAGATATTTGCAACATCGAGCGGATTATCAACTTCTTCGTTATTGACAGCAACGACAACATTTGAAACAGTCGAACTGCTCCTACCACTCAACTCGTTAATAATTTGCCAAGCTGATCGATTCGGGTTTATAGAGGTTCTAATTCTTTCAGAATAATACGTTTTTTTAGATTCTTTTAGCAACTGCTTATGATTATATAAAGCATTTTTGTAAATTGTATTAAGTTCAGGATATTTCCTTTTTTAAATGAAATAAATTTTTTACATTATTGCTAGAAATTTTAACATTGTCAGACATCCAATTTTTCATATTACGGTTATTTATTTTAACATTTTTAATTAAAAAATAGCTATTGAAATGATACATAAACACGCCATGAAAAGCATTAAATTTATTATTCAGGGTATTGGCCATATACATAGCCGACCAATTCTCATTTAGTAAGACTGACTTAAAATTGCTTTTATTTAGGTCGTTAATATTCGCTTACGAACACAAACAGGCTGCTCGGGTGTGCTTGAAATACCAGTATTTACACAGATTACTCTGTGGTCGGAAAATACAAAATCACCTACATGTGTACCTACAAATGTATTAAGATTAGTGTATACATGATCGATCAATGTACTGCTAGATACAGTAACTCTGGTTGGGATTGTTACTTTTTGTTTCAGATTAAATGTTTCTAACATTTGTTCTAACCTCACTAATTTACTACACCCTGCAAGGCAGTCAAGATTAAAATCACCAAGCAAAATAATTGGTGTATTCACGCAGTAAAATTTATCCAAAACACAATAAAGATTTTTAACAAAAACTTCAAAATTACCAGTAGGAGACCGATAACAAGTAAGTACAATCACTTTATAGTCACTAGACGCCTCCCAAAAAAACCCCACAAATTTCAATATCAAAATCAACACAAAAGCCTCCCAAATCAATGACACTTGCACTAATATGCTTCAGGGACCAGATAGCAACCCCACCCATTCTATGATTCTCACGACAAAATTGACTGACTAATCTGTAATTATTTATTTGCAAGCCCACGGTGTCACACCATGTCTCACTAATACAAATCAAATGCACCTGATTTAATGAAGAATCCAAGTAGTCCATCTCCAACTGCTGAAGTTTATAAGGACGGGCTCCCTGCATATTAAGATACAACATATCAAAAGTGTCACTATTTTTACAATCTAACGAGTAGTCTGTAGGTGAATTGTGTCCAAAAAATTTGTGTTTTCTGCCTCATTAGCCACACACTCGGCTGCAAGTTGACCTCCATCCCACGTCTGACCCGCTGCGAGGACAGGATGACTCCGACGACTGAATGGTCCCATGCAAGTCGCCTTCGCTAAAGTATTCATCCCTCATGATATATTCCCTTAGGTGGCCACAAACGATTCTCTTTCCAAATCTATTTAGATGTACACCATGACGGGTATAATAACTATGGCGCAGAATATTATTGATGCTGAATGTCATCACATGTGTGTACTGCGATGCCATCTTATAAATTCTGTTGTTAATATGTTCGATTACACCATTAAAATGTGCGCAATTGTACCTGAAGGGAATGGTACAAATAATGGTATTTGTGTGTTTAGTGTCTTCCATTATCTGTCGATAATTTTGCAAAACCTCGCTGATCGCGAGGCACACTGTCGTAGCACTTTTCAATGTCATTTGTCCCAGCCTGTATAACGAGATAGTCTGCGTCACTAAAGCTGTTTATTTTTTCTCCTAGATTTTCAGCGATACTTTTTAAAATACCATTTGGTTTCACATAGCTTGATATTTTGAAATTGGTCGCAAGTAGGTTGCTCAGAATTTGAGAGTAATCTCTACCATGACTGTCACTTAATATAAGAACGTTATTATAACTATCAAGAGTATGCCTTCTGACACATTTATATGACACAGATTCAATGCCACAGATTCAATGCCACAGTTTCCTGTCTGGTCAGTAACTTTAACAGCGTTGTTAGGGTCATATATATATATATAAAGTTCCCTGTATAAGTAGCACTTTTTTTTAAGAAACCCTATGATTCTAGATACTAGAGCAAAAATGATTCTTCAGTTTTTTCTTCTAGCATCATTTTGATATTTAGAGAATTAAATGAACACTTACTTTAAACGATAGTTTCTCAAAAATATATTTCCGTGAAGTTGTGAAGTAAATATACAGATTCGCTGTGTACGCGTTTGCGTAATATCTTGACTGAAAATAATACATTTTGAGCTGTTATTTCCATCCGAGCTGAGACTTTTATACTTAAAGTGCTGATTAATAAGGGATTAATTTGTGCCGCAGTATCCGCTTCATAAAAATTATTTTGGTTTCCAGTAGGAGCTGGCGGGTAATAGTCCATGCTCCATAAATAATTCATATGCTATAAGATTTAGTGTTAGCTCACCTCTTTTATAAAATTATAAAAATTACAATGTTTTTGTCCTGCAAAATATTTATTTATTTCCAAAAATACCTTCATACTTTTACAAACTTGATTTATTTTTCGAAAATTGATTGTATCATTGTCATGATTTATCATGTTTTTGCGTAGCGTATACGTTTGCAACAATGCTGCATTCAATTTTCAAACAATAATCACATAAGAGGGAAACACATTTATGAATCGATACCAGAACTTTCCAAAATCGGCTCTCACCACATTGTACAGGCGTAGCAAATTTTTATTATTAAGGGTGGGTTAATAGTAGTGGTGGGAATAGATTTCTTATTTCCCAAGTTTCTTGAAAAATTAAATTATTTAATTATGTTTTCACTCATGAAAGGAATCTTTATTTAGCGATAGTTATCATGAAGAAATCACAAAAGAATACGTTAATATATAACTTCGGGAAAGCGAAAAATCGCATGGCGGTAAACTCATTTTTAAAATGACACTCTTCAACCAACTTTTTCCTTTCCCGCACTTATACAGTTACGTATTCTCTTGTAACTTCTTCATTATTACAATGGTTAAATATAGCGCCATTTTATAACTCAAAACATAATTAAATCATTTCATTTTTTTAGAAACTTAGGAAATGGAAAATTTGTTCTCCCACCAATTTGTACGCGGTCTTAAGTCTACTATCTCAAGCGTATCTTATCTGCTTTTACTTACTTAGTTTAACTTTGGATAAAATCCGAATGTAGGTAATCTGAATGTAGGCCTGATAGGAAGTAACGCCGTAAATCCTGTATCAATACTATGTTTGACACGTTAAAATTTTCTATCCGGGTTCAGCAGAATTTCGGTGGGGATTGTACAAGCGTGCTTATCAATTAAAATCTTATTGACGTTTGACTATGTGTCGGAAAGGCTTTAAGATGTGTTAATTTTGTGCATAGAAGATGATATTGTTCAGACATTAAATTATTCCCATCTTGCCTACTATATACCTTTTTTTATTGAACAAATGTGTATGGGCCGCTAAAAGATTGTTTTTTCTTTCTGTTGGAATGCCATCTCTTCAAAAATAATAATAAACAAAAGATTTATAAAATGTCACCTGATCACGGAAATACAGTCCCGTAAAAAAGTTTTTAATTTAGTAGTGGACCTCCACCAGGAGGTCCCATATCACCCAAAAAAATCATTAGGGACCACCGCTAAATACCTCAAAATGAATTATTACCCGCAAGAGTTGTAGAAACCAAAACCTTTCAATGAGATTATTTGAGTTGTTAAATATACAGTGTAATACAAAAATAAATTAAAACAAAATATATTTGGAAGAGAAAGCGTTGAGGCACGATAAGGTAGTGTATAGTATGTACACCAACATACTACACACTGCATAACACTAATAAATTCAAGTATTATTTTGTTTGATAAAATCTAAGGCAATGATTTTTTAATTCGTCCCACTGTGCACTAACAATAAGTGGTGCGGCTAATACCGTTAAAGACTCTAAATGCATTTTCAGCATAGTGTAGGCGTATTTTTTAGCGTCACTGGGCTACTTGTAATATTAACGCTAATTCTGATACTAATCTAGTTTCTCACGTCTTTGTGTTACATTAAATCCATGACATCACGAAAGTAGGTGCTTTACATTGGCACATATTTTATACAAATGGCAATATAATACGAGTATTAGCGTAGGCGATAGTTGCGTGCCATCCCATTGGGGTTAACTCGCTTTACGACTTCAAAAATTTTCTTTAAACGTGTGGAAACGGTGCGTGAGTCTCCGACGAGCTAATTTTACCTTTACGGCAGCGTTTCGTCCATTTCCTATGCAAATTAAATTATGCGTCGCTAAACTTCGTTAATAATATTGTAGAGAGAGGTAGAATTTTGTGTTTGTAGCGTGCAGATTGCTGTGGGTTAGCTATTAACATATTTCCTAGTTAAGCTGTGGAACGAGATTTTGTCGAAGATTTACTCCTTGCGGGAGCATTAAGTTAGCCGATATTAATTGCTGTTATAGTTGGAATACCTTAACTATTTAACCATGCATTTATTAAAAGTTGCCAGTAGGGAACTATCTAAGATCCATACGTATTTTTTTGACGCATGCTTAAAAAAGCATTTACTCCAATAATAGAGTACCTACTACCTTCGGTCTAAAGTAAATACTTTAGAAATGAAGCTTATGTGTATAGCATAAGGGTAAATACTAAAGCAACGCGCATAATCCTTAGTAGTGCTTTACCGATACCTAAAAATATTTGGGCACAATCTACCTTTATGTATTAAAATTGTCTTAGCTTGTACATACTTGTGTAGATTTTATAAAAGAATGCAGAATGGATGGCTAGCCGTTTTCTGAGAAAATAACGCGAGGCTTGAAGGGAGTTTCGATAAATATTAGAAAGATGAGGTATTTTTAAGAATACAGAGGATTCTGGCTTTAAGGAAAGTGTTGGACCAGATTCGGGCGTTTATCACACTATGGTTTCTTCGTCGTCAAAAGAGTAGTCAGCAAAATGGTGAGAGAGAAAGAAGAATGAATTCGCTTTTCTTTAGTTCTTAATAAATTGAGGCCAGCAAAGCATCGTTGGAATATATTCCATATTATTAGTGTAATCAAATGTAACTATTAAAATAAGGAAACCATTCTCTCATGGTGAGAATTGCTTTAATGAAAAGGGTTTTTGTTCAATCTAAGGTGCGCATTTTGGTAAACATCTCGCAGCCCGTCTTATTTACCGGTCGTCCTTCCAAAAGGATAGCCTCTCCTATAGGAAAACTATTTTATTTAAAGGTATGTGCTGCAAATATTTACAATAAGAGTTGCAGCAACTAGTGCTGGCGATTTAATAATTAAGTGGAACAGATAATTTCCACAATGTTTATAATTCCTAAACATATTAAGCACGTTTTATTATAAAACATCTTTCTTGCTCTGAAATTTATTTGTATTTATTATTAAAATCAAAAACTAAAATTTGGTAAAAAGAACTTTGGATCAGAATTAGAATATAAAATAAGATAAGATAAGCAAGTTTTGATAACAAGACATATTTTAAAATATAAACTTTCAATAAAATACCAATTTCGTCCTTAAAATTTTAAATCGAATCACGACTTTGAGAAGGCGCATCACAGTACGTTTGATTAACGAATAACAGTGAGTAGATACAGAATTCATTTGGTCTATTTGATCCAATAATTTTAAAAACTCAAAAATTATGAAAATTCAAATATATTTTCCAATAAATAATTTCAGAAAATTTGTCAAATAGACATATTTTTTTGCTCTGAAAATTGTGTAATTTTCAGTTTCTCTCTCTTTCTTCTCTTCGCAAAGTAAAATTAGTGAGATCCCACACTTACATTTACTTCATTTTTTTCCCTCACAAGTTTTTCAGTTCAAGATCTCATTATATGATTATGATGATATATCTGCATTTTGCAAATGGTACTCCGTTACTTTGTACAATATGAATAGGCAAATTATATACATTAATTACAATGGAATTATGATTTCTATTACCTACTTATTTTAAAATTGTTCCGAATTATTTGACATATCAACTCAAATATTATAAACTGGCTTTACGGACCGTCTGTGCCGTTATAGAAAAGCACGGCCCGGTTCGGGTCTTAAACAGGCCAGCCCGCCCGTTCGCACCTGTAGTTTAATCAACGTTTAGGCTACTTTTAATTAATCAAGAGATTGCATTAGTTTATGTGTCACGGCCTGGAAATGTGCATGGCAGTCCAATGTGGAAAAATTTATCGAACCACTTTTCAAATTATGAAACAAAGTGTAAGCCATGAGTGTGTATTAGGAAACAACAGATGTGATATCGCATTTTACAAGAATCCTAACACTTTACTGCTACTGAAGGTTTATATAGCTTGTATAATACAATATGTTTTACTGATTGAATGAAATTATCTGCAAGTAATCGCTCTAATGAAATAGAAAAGATAGACGGCTATTTTTCTGCAGAAATTATGTTAACTAAATATTAATCCCAAAAATTGTTTTGCACCTTGTACAATGATGCTGTTATTTTATATATTGCCGTGCTTTTCAACATACTGCTGTGTATAAATTGAAGTAAATAAAAATGCTAAATGAATTTAAAAATGAAAAGGAAAAAATATTAGCTAGCTCAACGGAAAGTTTTTAATGAACACAAAAGAACTATGATCTCAGAGTTACCCTCGCGAATTAAAACTTTAATCTAACCAGGAAAAGTAAATTGTGAGTGGATGAAATCAGACTTTCTTAAATACACGAAAAATTGTAAAGATTTAATATAAAATAAAAGAACAGAAACAACGGGTTAAATTACAATTGTGCAGAAAAAAACCCTGAACTGAAGGTTCTGGCCTAAAATAAAAACTACACTAGACTCTAATTTAAAATAGGACAATCCTATTTCCTATACAAAACAAAAACGAAAGGTTTTATTTGTTCAGGAAGATTATTCAATCTATAAGATCTTTGAATTTCTATCCACGTGGTTCACAAATTAAAATAATCTAAGCGTGGACAAATGCTAGAAACTTGCAGAAATGAAAAAGCTAAAAGATAGAAAAATGCTTCTACTCACCCAAACGAGGTGACAGAAAAATAAAAAGATACAGCAAAATAGATAAACAGAAAAATTAACTCTTTAAATATAAAATTGAGAGAAAAACCAAAAATAAATCTTCCTAAACATAAAATAATAATTGATCCTATATCTAAAAAGTCCACACTCTAATACATTAACAATTATTACAATGAAAATTCCTTGATTGACTATATAAAAGGAAAATTAAATTTTACAATACAAACTGAATATCAAAATGGCAACAACAAAACAAACTCGTCTACTCACGTCAATAGTCGAACAACGAACCGCGTAATCCTGCAATTGTTTTTCTTACAAAAATCCCTCTCTCAAAATTCGTACAACGCAGACGTATAACATTACAACGACAATATTTAATAGAATACGCATTAAACCAGCACAAGCCAACAATAGACATCTGAATGACCGGATTAATAAAAAAAAAAAAATTAACACTACATAATTAAAATCATTCAATAAATTCTTAAACTAAACTTATTCAAAACAAAACAAAATTGTGAAAATTCTCGGTAAATTGAAAATCAGCTGTTTAAACAAACAACAACCATAATATGCAACTCAAAATACACTCATTGATGAATGGGTTGTATAAACCACAGCAATACGTATGTATTTTTTACATTAATATTTCATTTCCCTTGATGTGTATAAGTTAACATTTTAATTGTAATTAATTCCTTCAAAATTTTAAATTTATATTTTATTGTTAATTATGTGTTACATCAACATCAATTTTTTATCTAATAGGTAGAATAAGTGTATAATCTTCTATTAAGGTATTTATTTTAACTTAAAGAGTAATTGTTATACGCTTAATGTTGGGGTTTGCAGCTTGAAGAAGGTCGCGGAGGTGGCCGAAACGTCGCTTTTGTGAGAATAATATACAGTTAATGTAATTTCTGTTCAAAAAAGCCATATTTTTTTTTAATTGTCAGAAAGCTGTTTTGGTTGATGGAAAAGTAGATTTCTGACTTCCACTAAATTGAGTACAGATATAATCATACAGATATGTTATGCGTAGTAATCGGCATCGTATGATTGATTAATGAATGGCATGGTCAGAAGCAGTTGGGAAAAAGTAAATTCAAATGCACGAATGTTATGACTGAATTTTTATTTTATTTATGTGTAAAGATACTTTTTCATCTTACCATTTTTTTATTTACGCCTAGGTGACACATTCGCCTTGTACCTAATGTATGGAAATTTATAGCTTCTCTGAAAATATACAGGTGTCTAAAAAGAGAGCTTGCTTATTTTACTTTCTCATGGAGTATTTAAAAAGGGATATAAATAAAATCCTTAAATTGTTTCAATGGTACCTATCTAATTTTTGTTAAATCAAAAAACGACATAACTATACCTTTGGTAAGAAGCTACTTTTTTTTTCCCTCTCATTATTTTTCTCTCGCCTTTCATGTTATATGCTCAGTTATGTTACGTTGTTACTTCTACAGGTAGCGAATATTTTGTACTGGTGTCTGGACGACCTACGGCAAACAAAAAAAAAGTTATTGCTACCATTATATTTATGTTTAACTCACAAAACAGAAACGCAAAAGAAAATTTACGTACAGGTATCCCATCGAAGACTAGGTCTTTGATTGCAGCTCTATTTTTGATTTTAGGATCTCTTGCATAGACGTTTTTACAGAGTTGAATGTTGCATAACCTAAAAATACTTTTGACTATACAGACTGTTTCAAAAATAAGGGAACGCATACCTACTCCGTTATTTTAAATAAAACACCCTATATATTACTTTTCTAA
>RXPK01003713.1:0-48768 GCA_004143645.1 Protaetia brevitarsis
ACCTTTATTGCATGGGTATGTCATTTATACGCAATAGCACAAAGTCCTTTTTCTCTACCTTATCTTTTCAAGCTATGGATGAATCACATATTTGCCTTATGTCATTGAGATAGCTTACATTACAATAGTACTAATTTCACTCGAAAATACAAGTTCCAATAAAAAACACTTCACACATACGCCAAATTTTCTCCGCACTAAACCACTTCGTGAATTAACGTATATATCACAGCGACAGCCAAATAGTTGCAAATCGAAGTTTAGTGGTTTTACTACAGAACATTACCTTTCCTAGTGGCACTTGCAGTTTCAAAATAAAAGACCACTATTCATTTACATGCTATTAATTTTAGCATGTAAAATGTACTACTTGTATATTTAGACATTTTGCTGGTTTACAATATATTAAATATAAGTGAAAGAGGGTCCCAGATCAGTGCCCAAAACTTAGGTAAAATGCCTGTTGAACAAAAAATACGTAAGAGATACTGATTCTCCGTATTGGAGAAAAAAGTTACGTTACATGGAGATGAATACAAATATCAAAGATGGTAAAGGAACAGTGATTATATAAGATTAGGGTTGAGGAGGCCTACGGATCTGTTTCCCCGTCTTTTCGGGTTTATTTGTCATTCTTTAGTTGCCCTCTTAATTACTTATCATCTTAGCGGCTTCTTCGTTAGCTCTAGCTGTGGTTTCTCCACGCCTATTACTAAAACCGTTGCTCTCCAGGCCTTCACATGCACAGCGATGAATGGTGTTCTTTTCCTCTTGCAGAATCTGCAGGTTAACCAGGCCTTGTTGTATTACCTGCTTATTTTTACAGTGATCAGTCAACAGACCTACTATCATTTTGACAGCATTCCTATCATTACTCAGTAGATCTTTAGTAAATTCAGGCCTTTGTTCCTTTAAAAACTCTTTTGCCTGCCTCTGTTCCAGTGATTTTTGCCACCACTCCCTGGACTGATTATTATGTATACCAATCAGCTAGAGAAAATTTGTTACAAGTTTGACATGCTGCAAAGTTGCCAGTTCAATGTAGCTTTAGTGCAAGGTGTAGACTTATTAAATTGCTTAGCTACATATTAAGTTGCATACTCAACGACTTACATCACACCGAAATTGGAGGAAACCCTTCAAAAATAGGCTATTGATATCCTAGTTGTTCCTATATTGCAGCAATTTCTAATTTGATTTGCTGTTTAGCTACCGTAGGTACTATGCTAATAAATTGCACACCTAGCCATCGTTCTATCTCAACTTTTGCTTACATAAATATTATTTTACATGTTTCCAAGGTGAAAACTGCGTTAAATCTGACAAACACAGATTAATCCGGCAAGATAAAATTTGAATGACCGGTTAAATGGTCACTAATACCCAAACGACTACGCTTATGTTAAATTATCTGCGTATCTGTACCTAACATTACGAACCAATGTGCCATGAATTCGCACGTAAGTACTACATAATGTATGTATATGTTTGCGTTCGAACGCAACGTTACTCAAAACATTCTCGTAATTTAAATATGAAAAATAGCTTGTCACCGCCGTTACTTAACGACCGCACACTACGCTGGGTACGCATATACGGCTGTTCGAACAACCGGTACTTCGGCTTGTCCGTTAGTTTTAACGGCCGACCAGGCGTCGAGGATTGTACTGAGGAGATTTAGGAATTCAGTGAACCGTGGATGTTATAAACAAAAGTGACACACGGCATGACATTTGATTGCTTCGATTAACGTAAATGTCCGCACGCGATAAGCCTAATTACGTATTAAAGCGATACGGTTCGTTAATTATTAAATATAACATGGGACAAACATTGTAGCAGCACTTAAGTAAAATGATCTTCGCTATTATAGCGGTTTTGTCGTCAGATGTTCATGCTGAGTATTTTATTCAACGTAAACTTATCAAAAATTACAATACATACATACACTACCGGTTATAAGTTTGATCGCATTGGAATTATTACATCATTGCTATCATAAAATTTAAAACAGAAATACATTATGTTCATGCTTGAATGGAATTTGGAAATAAGCCTTATTGTAATTGGCATATACTATCAACATCAGATTATGAGTATCATTTAAAAAAAAGGAACAAAAATTTGCTTAAATATTTGTTTAGATTCTACTAAGTTTAACGCAATATATTAGATGCGATCAAGCTTAACACCCTCCCTCAATCGAAACTATTTATGCTTGAAAAAAAAAAAACAATAAAACATTTAAACCTTGCTTAAATTAGAATTTTATTACGCAAGTACTCAAAAACAGTCTTATTGAGTGGTTTTGTAAGAATATCTGCTATTTGTTCTTTTGTGCTAATGTACTTCACTTCAACAATACCTTCTTTAATTTTATCTTTAATAAAATGAAATTTAATATCCAAATGTTTCATTCCTTTTAACTGTTCATGAGAATGCTTGTACGAATGGCTGATTGATTGTCTTCGTAAATTAGTGTCCACAATAGTCTGTTCCTACATTAAACTTCGAAACCAACAAGCTTCACTTATGCATAAACAAAGTGCAATATATTTAGCCTCTCTTGTTGAAAGGGCGACAATACACTGCTTCGTCAGAGATTGTGGCCCACTTTCCGGTTCTACTGTTAAAATCTCCAGCTACAAAGAGCTTCTCTCTACTATTTCCTACAGTTAGTGTAAGTTGACTCCAAAATTCTTGTTTTAATTCTACTTTTTCGTTTTCATCTGGGTCATAAACTACAATTATTGTTATTAATTGTCCTTCGTCATTAAACTCCATTGATAAGATTCTTTCATTTATTACTGTCCAATTCTGTAACTTATATCTCCAATCTTTATTTACTATACAACCTACTCCTGCTTCAGCCCTCTTCTGCTGCTCCACTCCTCCATAAATCAGTAAATTCCCGTGCTCTAATTTCACCACCCCCTGTCCTTTTCTTGTTCCTTCTGTTTCCGTTAGCTAATAGATCTAGATTTGCCTTCAAAAATTCCTCATTTAATTCCTCTTCTTTGCCATTAAGACCCCTAACATTCCATGTTGCCAGTTTCCATATATTTTTTCGCTTAACCAATTTCATCGCATTTGTCGCCATCTTTTTATGCAGTCCTTTAATTTTTCCTTTTACTAGTTTTTTGGTGTCTCTTCTATTGTTTCACATGTATTAGCTCTAACCTGTTCCTGCTTATCACTTGTTTAATGAGACCTTTCTTTTCACTGTTCTATTTCCAAACGTTTCCATTTATTATTAGCTTTTGGAACCCCATCTTAACAGTTTTTCCTTTTTCCTTCTCTGCCTTCGCCCTTATTCTTAGTTCTCTTTGTATTAATCTCTCTTCCCTTGACATATCGTCATTAATATATAGTGTGTGTTGCCCTTAATTTACTCTTATTTCGCATTATGTTAATTTTATCTTCAGTAGAATATAATTTCACTAACAATAAGTATATTTCAAGTCAGTTTATGTTAAAATAAAAAAAACACAAAATCATGTTCGCTTGCTTCTCTTTTTTGTGTATTTTTTCTAGACGTTGACAATCATGTTTTTTGCGATTACAGCGTTATCTCTTACGAATCGAAAAAAAAAGTTTCAACCAAAAATACATACTTTATGGGTAGAATCCGAATCTGCAATACAAAATGGGGGTTCCCATTTAGATTTCAAAATTATCCCCCTCCCACTCTGGGGGTTGAGGTGCGGATCGAGTTCGCACCCATTCAGTGCCGCCCCCTACTTATAACAAACTTATTAGATCTTTTTTTGATTTATGCAGTGTTTTAGGGATATTCCGTTGTCTCAAGATAAAAAACTCACCCTGTATAGTGTCGCTCCTCCAATTTGCATCGGCCAATCCTATGATGACATTACCATTATCACATTTGTAAACTAGTTTTAAGTGAAGAGTACTATTTATATAACGTAAAACTCTTTTTTAACCCAACATATAGTCGATGGCTTGCACAATTTTGATATCTCGATAATAAAGTTATTGTAGAACACAAATCAGGTCTTGTGCCTAACGTAGCGTACATTAATACTTCTTATAATCTGTCTGCATTTATTTTCGATTTCTTGACTTTCTGAGCTATCTCTTTTTAAGTTATCATAATAAAAATTACTATCCATATGTGTACTTATAGGTTTACAGTCATTCATTCCGTGCCCTTTTAAAACATTTTCTAAATAATTCTGTTGACTTAAACTAATAGTATTGTTGATAATATCTTATATTACTGATATACCTAAGTAATAACTCAATAATCCCATATCTTTTATTTTAAAAGTTTTCTTTAAATTTCTTTTCAATAAATTAATTTCCATTTGACATGAACCAGTAATCAAGATGTCATCAACATAAATACTTATATATATCTTAACATCATTTTGACTTTTAACGTATAAACGATTATCAGATTTACATCTTTTATAACCATGTGAAGTCATAGCAAGCAATCAAATTTGTCATATCAATACAAAGGAGCTTTTTTAAGACCGTATATGGTCTTTTTTAACAGGGATACTTTACTCTTTTCTATTTTACAATTCTTTGGTAAATTCATATACAAGGCTTCGTTCATTTCTCCGTACAAGAAGGCACTGTAGACATCCATCTAATGAATTACCTACTTTTTTGTTTACACTAATAGCTAAAACAGACGTTACAGTATTTAATTTTACGACAGGAGCGTAAATGTCCTCATAACCACTTTGTTGCTGAAAACCATTTGCTGTCCACTATATCACATTTTTTTTGGTTTATCCACTAGCACCCAGGTATTATCGTCTTTCAATGCTTGCATTTCGTTGTCCATTGCTATTTTCATTCCACCGCTTGTTTGCTGGACATAGCTTCTTCATATGAGGTTGGTTCTTCTATATCAACACTGAAGTAACTCTTGCCTTGGTCGCAATTTCATGTCTTCCCTTACTGGTGCAGTATTTACCAACTCTTGTTTTTCTTCAGTTAAGTCATCAATACTCATACTTACGACAACTTCCTTCTCACTTGCACTACGGTTACTCACTAATTCCGATGTAAATATGACGTCTCTTTCTACTGTGACTACATCTTGATCCGGAAAATACACTCTAAGTATATCCTGTGGCATTTTTTGGATAACCAACGAATATTCCTTTTTTATTTTATTCGTTTCTCTTTTGGAACGTACGCCCATACTTCACTTCCAAACACACTTTTAAGTGAAGTTAAATCAAAAAAACTTATTATGCCATAAGTCATAAGGACTCTTTCCTTCTACTGGACTGATACCACTGCGATTCAATAAATATACTGATGTGTTAAAAAAGCTTAAGTCACGTAGACGTTTGGATACATGTGTATAATATAGACTTAAAACAATAGAATGATGTATTATACATGTCTCGAGCTGCGTACAATTGCAGATTGGTACAATGCCAGTAATTAATGTAGCTAATGTGTTGAACATGTTACTGGCGACAGAATACAAACAAACATGGCTACATTAAACATTATAAAAATACAAAGTTACAAATCTGTATATTAACTATATAAACTGTTATTCATTTCATACAACTTCAACAGAATTAACATTTTCTCGTCTGATTACCTGATTATCAAGAGGCACACACCATTTTGATCTATTACTATTTATACTTGTAAAAGAAATACACACTTCATAAAGAGTATATGCCTGGTAACAGATTTATATGCTTGACTGAATCAATCAGTTTTTGTGATTATTTGTATAGAATTATTCTTTCCTTAAGAAAGAAATGACTAATTCTTAGATAAATTTTCAACACAACATTGTCTACAAGAACAATATAAATAGTAAAATAGAAGAGAATTAACGATCACACAGACCGACAACAGAACAGAAATGAGATAAGACGAGCAGTCATTTCTCTGAGCACCCTGACAAACGACTGCCATCTTCACGTGCACATCCAGCTGCAACAAACAACACGATTTACTATCATCGGTGGTATCGACGTGCGCAAGTTACTGGAAGGCTGTGCCAGTATCCATGAAGCGTTACGGAATGATAAATAATCGAGTTTGAGCCGGTACGATGCGATCGTTCGAGCTGAAAGATGGGAAGGGCAGTATATCGCAGATATCTTGTTTCTAGTGGGGGGAGAGCAGGCAGTAGAAGCAGGCTTTAGAATACTTTCGCTATTCGAATATTATTAGTATCTGATCCTGATCGGACGTGAGTTGTATAATACCTTAGTAAAAAGAGAGCTTTGAGGTAAAACGGTGTTTACTTAATTTTAAAAAAATATATTGAAATAATAAGGGATTAGAAACGGTACCGTGAGGTACTCCTCGCTTACAGTTCGCGAGGTTCCCTTGTAATTAATAATATCAGCCCATTATAAAAATGATAGTTTTTGTTCAATATAATCTAAATTAATTGAAAATAAACACAAAATAGACAGGACAAATAAGATAAATTAACGAGAATGTAATATCATTGATGGTACAAGCATTATATATAACGGTTGCAAGCTTCTTTGATAGAAACAGAAATGCATTTTAGTAACATTGAAAGTAAGTATATCAAGCTTCAGTCGATGCTCTTTTGTGCAATTTATTAATACTCCTATGGCGAATTATATACAGCTTAATTATTATATCTCGTCGAAGGTTTACGAGTAGGATGTATGACAATGTGCCGGACGATTGCTTTTTGCATTAAGTATGTCAAGGAGTTGCCAAAATTCCTGGCTCTCTTCCCATAACACTCTGACGGGCCATAAATTTACGACAATGTGAAATTCTAGTAAACATCGTTTTATCTTTTATGTTCGGAATTGAGATATCAAGATCATCATCCCATTTTTGGGCTACCGTAATCAAGTGGATAATTTTGTTTATTTGATGGGTGCGTTGTTGACCTTGTTTCTTTTGTTTTATTTTTTTGTGATTAAAAATAAAAGGTTACCATGATCAAAATGGTGCATAAAATGTTTTTTTTTACGTAACTCAATTTTACTAATCTTTGGACACAAATTACCGTGAATTATTTAACATATTATTACGTTATACAACATAAAAAATGTGTACAGTGTGTCACAAAATAACTATTAACTCCTAATTTTCAAAAATTATCGATGACTCTTAAATATTTTTTTTTTTTATTAATAAACTAGTGTCTGGATATTATTCAGTAATGAGATAAGGAAAATTGAATCATAGCAACAGAACACAACTGACATCGTGGACTAACCAGAGATCGAATTTGGCAAGCATAGGACGTGGCGTTCCTCAGGGATCGATCCTCTGACCACTCCTCTTCATAATCTATCCTAATAATAATAAAACGCGACTGGCTGACCTTTTCTACTCTCTTTTCCGCACCATAGGCGTCGCCCTATCTATCGCGTGTAAAATTGGTGTGAAAAAGTCGCACGGGAAAGGCTTTAGAAACGGACGCGATTAAAAGGGAAATAATAAAAGGTCCGAGGGGTAAGGGGGGTCGCAAGTGAATAGGGGTATCGCGATTAATAGTTAAAAATAGGGAAAGGAGAGAAAATTCGCGGAAATGTAAATTGTGATGAGTGCGGGGCAGGCGAACGTCGCTGCAGACCGATAAATGTCACCGCGGCAGATTTCGATGGATTTCGATTGTCCAAGTTGGGCGATTTCGTACGATCGCCAAGAAGCAGAGGTGCTATGTGGAAGTGGGGTTGATGTCGAAAAGGCTTCTCACATGTTTCATCTTACAGTTTGAACCCTAAAATTGGGTCGAGACGCGAAATTTTTCTCAAATCGAGTCGATTTGTAGAGGTGTATTTTGCGGGCGATGAGCTTCGATATTTGGCCGATTTCGTTGGGTGTCAACGGCGTCTATCATACGATGAAATGTTGCGAATTTCTAAAGAAGATTTCGAACGTAAATAGGCGTACTAGGGACACATAATGAGTCGAAACGTTGCCCGAGAAATATTGGAAGCCTGTCTTATTCATTAGCGTATGGAAAAATGTGGAATAATTCGCGAAATATTGTCATTTCAGAAAAGCTTATCGCCTAACCTAACATGTCAATTTGGGGTAACAAAAATAGGGATACAAGGTAATTTAACACTAATTAAAAAGTAAAATACACGCTCAGGTATGTTTGTGATTATAATTGTACAGTTTTTAGTGAAATTATTGAGCCAGGTGCGAGAGAGATGTCAAACTATCGAACCACAAGAAGCGCCAATTTGTCGCGCTAATTTTAGCACGAAAAGTATATATTACCGCAGAATTATTGTCGATATGGTTTTGTACGTGTCTGATATTAACCAGATATTAACGGACATCTATGAGGGTATAAATGAAGGAGAGGAAGTGTTGGGTATATTTGTCGACCTATCAAAAGCTTTCGACAGGGTAGACCACAGCACGCTCTTACAGAAACTGGAAAGAATGGGTTTTCGAGGAAGAACAGAAGCTCTCATAAAATCATATTTGGGAGGGCGACAGCAATGTACTGTAGTAAAAGAAAAGGGAATAGCGATATCATCATCGTGGGTTACTACGTGTAAGGGTATACCCCAAGGTTCAATACTAGGACCAATCCTATTCCTAATTTATGTAAACGACTTACCTGAAATACACCATAATAGAATAGCCCTTTTCGCTGACGACACATCCCTAATTATCAGGACTCCAAGGGGCCGGTCTCTCGTCGAGGATGTTACACATGCACTGGACAGGATGGACACCTGGTTTTCACAAAACAACCTAAAACAAAATATTGATAAAACAAAAACTATATTGTTTACAAATAGAGGAATGGATACAATCAACTTACCGTACCAAAATCAAATATTAACATCCTCGGAAGAAGTTGGCTTTCTGGGGTTGTTGGTGGACAGTCGTCTAAATTGGAAACCTCATATCCAACAACTAATTAAGAAAATAAGTAGCTTCAGTTACGCTCTCAAAATCATAGCATCAACGGTGAGCCGGGAGGCGGCGATGTCTGCTTACCATGCCTACATCCAATCCCGTTTATCCTACGGAATAATCTTTTGGGGAAACAGTGTTGACGTGCAGTCAGTGTTTATTTCGCAAAAAAGATGTGTTCGCAGTGTCTTCGGTCTTGCCCCGCGGGACTCTTGCAGATCAGTTTTTGTTGAGCAACGCATACTTACCATTTTTGGACTTTATCTCCTCGAATGTGCAACATTTGTAAAGCGCCATTATAATCAGTATTTTGAGAAGTTTGAACTTGCACACGCGTACACGACCAGAGGAACTGTAAATGGATTTCTAAGTCAACCGCACACTAAGCGGGCAAAAGTGCAAAAAAGTGTCGAATATCAACTTCTAAAACTTTATAATCACCTTCCCGACAAACTTAAGAGTCTACCTTTAAATACTTTTAAAACGAAGCTTAAGAATTTCCTAGCTCAAAACGCTATTTATAGTATAGAGGAGTTTCTTAAGCTACGGATGGACTGCTTGTAATGACTGAACTGTGTATATGTTTGTATGTTGTTTATATGTCTATATTTACGTATTTTACATATACAGATGCTGTGTCTATGTTTTTTCTTGTTTATTTTGACGCTGTTCACATATATTTTGTATTTTAAGAACAGAGAATATATATTATATATTATTATATTATTATTATTAATATTAATATTAATTTTAAATATTAAATTGTCGAAATTACCTAAATGCAAATTTTTAAACGGATGGGATCGGAATAGGGCACCCATTTCTTGGCTTGCAAGTTCGCCAGATATGACTCCAGTTAATTTTTATATTTAAGGTCATATTAAATCACTGGTTTCTGAGACACCTGTTGATACAGAGGAAGAGCTAGTGGCTCGAATTATTCTAGTGTTTGATGATATTCGTAAACGTCCTCAGCTATTTCGAAGGATCCGCCATTCGATTGCAAATCGTTACAAAATGGTGGTTGTAACTTTGTAACAATTTTTATAAATTTTAATGCAGTTTTATTTTTAATAAAATGTTCCTTAAGTCTTCCTGTTGGAATTGAGGTTGTTATTAAAGATTTCTAGTTTACCTCGACACCGAGAAACTTCCAGATACTAGTTCATTAATAAAAAATATTTATTTCAGTGTCCTCTATCATTTCGAAAATTTGAAATAGGTATTCTGCGACACCCGTATACAAGTTAGTGTGCATATTTTGGATGCTGTGGAGCTTGCGAAAAGTGCATTAACTTTATTTTTTTAAATATTTCTAATTGAGGTTGCTTCCATGTCGTAATTATAAAAAAATTACCTGAGAAAATAATAAAACTAGCTTGAAATAATCGTCCTCATAATGTGAGGACCAATATCGAGTATATTACCTTAAGACCTTAATTCACTTTTATGTTTGTACAATTAATAAAAATAAATCAATTTCAAAACAGAACCTATTAAACTGAAAATTATCTGAACTCCACAAAACACCAAAATAAACGTTAAAATTGCAGTACGCACACCACTATATAAAGCTCATAATTCTGCCAAAACGCCATTCATATTTTTACAACTCCCTTTCTTTATTAAAAACCCCCTACATACACGTTTTTTGTCCATTAAAATCCTCTATCCGTGTCAATAATGACTCTTAATTGCGACTGAAAATAACACCTATTACGCACAAATTGTACGTTCGCTGGGCTGTTGGTGCTGTTCCGTCTTTGTCCCTCCCGCGCTACGGTTACACGCTCGCACACGCAGAAAAACCGCTTTTCCACGATGCATATCTCTTTGTGTCTTGTGTTGTTCGGCTGAACGAGTGAGGTGTACCAGGGCCGATGGCGGTAAGAGCTTGTTTAATTAATGGCACTAATTAGGTGAACGAATGTCGTGTTTAAGTTAGTGCTCTTCTCTAAAGGTGAAATGCGTTCCGGTAATTACTAATTATAAATTGTTCTGATCAATCTTCCGTGATTTGTTACGTTTTCTGTTAGGGAAACGTTTGAAAATTTCTTGGGATTGTTGTGAGTTAATATAAAAGAAAAGCAGGCTGTTGTGTAATGTTGATTTCTAAACATTCGATTTAAAAGATTTACTTAAGAAATTCCCAGAAAGAAGGTGGAAAAATTGCAAGCTTTACTGATTAATAAAACCTACTAAAAACCTCAATTGCTTATTTCGAACGTCTATCTGTTCTAATGCACTTTTTGGCGCGAGAAACTCAAATAGAAGGGTGAAGGGATTATCGATGCAGCCTTTTGTCTATTCGAAGTGTCTGAATTAATTAAATTAGTTTAAAGTTAGAGAAGGATAGAACGACAAGGATTGGAAAGAAGGAAAACCACTAGCTTCCCCTTTTGGAAGAAACTCAAATAATAACTGTTTTATTAAATCCAGACAAAAGTCAAACAAAGTAATTAACTAGCATTGATACATTGACTATTGATCTATACTTCGGGAGAGATCTATTGGAGCCCTCGAAGGTCCTCAAATTTCCACTGGGTGAGATACTGGGCTTTATAGAGAACACCAAGCTGCTCGAGTGGAAATAAGAGAATCAATAGGGATGGTACAATGAGCACCTTGCTCAAGTGCCCACCCTAAGTAGAATGAATGAATGAATGAACTATTGATCTATGTATACTTATATTATTAGTTGGCAAACAATTATTGATTTGACATTGGGTGTGGGGATCATATAAAAACACAGCACGATAGCAGATAAAGAGTTGGATCATAAGGAAATACAAAGAACACTGGAATAATACAACTAAACAAATTCATGGTAAGATGTTTATAAAGGGACCATCAAAAGAGAAGACTAAAAGGACTAGCAAAATATTTTCGCATCGTAACAGGTCTCATAACAAGACACTGTACACTGTAAAGACACCAACTGCAGACTCTGTGATGAGATGAATGCTGGTTCTGACGCAAGAAGACAGGAAATTTTTGCAACCCAAAAATGAACTCTGAAGAGGATTACCTCGATCAACCAGCCAGAGTACAAATTAGTGCAGGATCCCAAGATCTTGGAGTGACTATATAATTTAATGGGTAAAAAAAAAATGGGGACCAAGTATCTAAAAGCCAAGAAGCTGCAGTTTTACCAGAGACTTTCATGTCAGGCGATTTCCACAACAAAAAACAAACAACATTTGCTGTTCGAGGCAATTTGATATTTATGAGTTCAGAGGCTTTTTTTGCTGGTTGCAGAAAATAACAATACGTAAATCTAGAGGGATGTCGAAGATGGTGGCGGGTTTAATTATTACTATCGTCAGACGGACACATTTCTTTACATTATCAAATGTTGGGCAAAATTCAACTATAATGAATACTCCAACACTCTCGCGGTATATTCATTCTACCAAATCTTTAATCCCCACCTGCGCCGCAAGCCTATATAAGCCGTGCATTTACCGTGATCGTGACAGATGCCGCCGATACCTAATCCCCCTCCCTGACCTAACTATAGTCATAGTCGCTTTTCTAGTGTGACACGGCAATAATTTTCTCCGTTCCTGTAGGACTGTAGACCGCAGTCGCCTTACGGGTGTGACACGACAGTAGTTTTGCCGACCTTGTCCTATTTAGATCGTAGTCGCCGTACGGGCGTGACACGGCGCAATTATCCGTCTAGTGTTCGGTTGAAGTGCGCAGTCGTTCCTCGGGTGTGATAGGACGCAATCTTCCGCCTCTCATTCGATTGCTAACCGTAGTAGACGTGACACACCACGTAATCTCCATTTACTTTTCTTCTTCCCGTCGAAGATAGTTCTTACCCGCTCCTACGGCGTGACACGACTTTAGTTTCACGATTACCTACGTAAAATTTGCACTTAAAATCACATACGTTGACCAACGACTGAATGAATTTGAAAATCCAGTAACTTTTGCTTTTACGCGACAAGCTTTTGCGCTTCCTCCTCCTGATGAGTAGCCATGGTACAGTATGCGCGGTGTGACAAATGTAACTTTGTTTTAAACATTTCTTTGAGGAGTTTCGTCACAGGATCTTCCCTTGTAAAGGTAATATCAACAGGTGCGCCGTGGTGAATTCACATTCACAAAAGAAATTGAAACTGCACTATCACTAAGCTCAATGTTTTTTAATCTTCTCAATAAACCGTGTGGATTATTACGTATCAAATCCATAGATTGTCCATTTAAGATGATTAAATCGTCGCGAAAGCAGATAATATAAAGCAGTTATTATACTGACAAAGACGATTCTTTTGATCAAAGAAATATGATGTATTAACTGAAAGAAACGTTTTTCAGTGTACAGATTGAAAAAGAAAGTGTCAGTATCAAACATTTAGGAATATGGTAAAAAAATGTTGAAAATTAAAATTGTAGCACTATAGAAAGCCTACAGGGATTTGATGATATAAAAATAAAAAAAGTGTTTTAGAGAATGTGTTTTCACGTAATTTAAAACCACCGCATGTAACATACACTAAAGCATCGTTTAATATTGATAAGTCTAATGAGTATTGATCGCATGCATGAATGTTGATAGCAAAATATACTAATTTGCGTCTAAATTGAAGAACTGATGCATAATTTTATTGTGATTATGCTTTTTTGTCAAATTATAATTCTTTACTTCTAAGATTGCGTAGGAAAATAAAAATCCTTTTTTTTTTCTAAAGAACATTAATTACACTACATAATTTCTTTGTTTATTGTCTTTTTATTTATTAGATCATCGCCTATTTCAAACTATACACAATTGGCATAACTATTAAAACAAACTATATCTGCATCGTGCGCAACATCTTTTTGTTTCGTTCGATCGTTCAAACCAATGTAACACCAGCAATTCTCCGATCTTTATTTCTTGAGTAAACCGTTCTCATGTCCGCACCTTGGCCGTCGTTGCGCGTTTACCAAGAACGAAGAGTCGTAAAAATTCTTTATTGAATGCCCACTATTGTCTTGAGGCGGAGGTTTTGCCGCGCGGTCACGAATTTTCGTATACTCTCCGATGCGCCTGTACTTGACACAGTTTCCCATGGAATCCTTTTGCGTTTCCTTTTATCGGCATTCGCCGTGATCGTCGTGAGTGATATTTTTAGCGGTGGATAGATACACAATCCGCGTTATGTCATCGTTTGTACGTTTCTGCAATTTTATCGATAATTTTCAAATGCTTTATTAATGCAGAAATTTGTATGTATGTCGCTTTTTAGATCTAAAAATCAACTCTCCGAAGAGTATATACAAAAGAAAAGAAATGTGAAAAATTAACCTGTGGATGCTACGCTATTATTCAAATGGTGCACTTCCTTTGTGTATTTAGGAACGAAACTGCATAATGGTGATTAGGCACGCAAAACTTACGAAACAACCACCCGAAGACAACACAAAGTAATTGCGTATGCGCTTCAGGTAACTCGATTTGCGATAATTTATAGGTATTCGGAAAGAAATGTGGTGGTACTTAATTATTATTCAAGGTGCGGTCGACCTAGTTTTATTTTAAAACAACGAAATGCGAAAAAAAAAACACCAATATCGCTTTTAGTTTCTTTGTGTATATACAGTGACCGACAGAAAGGGGAAATTTGTTTGTCTTTGAATTTAGTAAATCTTTTTTCTTGCAGTTTGCCTCTGCATGTCTTGAAACTAAAATAACACTCATCAAATCTGTTGAAAATTGAATTGTACACCGAGAGAAAGAAAGTGTTGTACTAACTAATAAAATGGTGTATTGAACACTTTTTTCTTTTTCAATATGAGCAATGATATGTTAATGTTAATGCAATACGTAAAAAAATGTTAAATTGCGTTAGTTAACTGAATAATAATAAATGTTATAAGAAACAGACTACCTGTGATTCTTTGAACATGTACTTAATTTTCCATTAACAATTTCTACCTGCTAATTGAATAATACAACAACATTATCCCAACACAGTACTTGTTGTAGACACACGAAGTATAATTGTCTCTATAATTTTATAATATTGGTTTAGCACTATAAAATGTTAATTCAAAACTTATATTGTTTCATTTAACCTACCTGTAGTATTCATCGAATGACTATTTGCATGTAATTCAACACTTTTAGGTGGTTATACGAAAAAGATTTTCTTGTTAGTGGAACCATTTTCGATTTAGCTTAAAATCACGTTACTGATCGAGCAAGTTTTTAATTTCATCGATGGATCCATCGATTACTGTATCATTAATGTATTAAACAGAGATATACTGTAATCGATGGATCTATCGATGAAATTAAAAATCTGCCTGTGCATTCAGCAATTAGTCCAGCAACGTATAGCTATATATTGCCTAATTAGGAAGACTATAGTAGGTAATAGAAGAAAAACATTTACGGCATTATATACTAAACTTATATTAGCTTAATAACATAACTACAAAAATATAAAGGTTTTATTCATACATTTGAAAGGAAAGTACAATTTAACGTTTCATAATAAATCATTAATAACAACATTTAACCGAAATTCGTTATCAGCATTTACTGATTTCGGAATACTACCCACCAAATAATCATTATTTTCAAAGGAATTGGTTTTTATCATATTAATCGATTTGCTTAAACAATTAGAAGCAAAATGATTTTTACGATTACATTTATCACATATTTTACCATAAGCTGGACAATTTTGCGCATGCGTAAAATTACAACGTATACACCGGCCTGTTCTAGACTTGTTCGAATCCGTTACAAACGATCTTATTTGAAGTTGCCGGACACCTCTTTCCAATGATCTTCCATCCTTGTGCGGCCCTTGGGTGAAACGTGTCTTCTGCCTTGCTCCTGCATCCGGCTGTCGATCGATGTGTTTTCCAGCGTAATTTCATTATTATTTAAAATTTCTCGAACTTCCTTTCCTATACAGTGTAACAGCGTCGCTGCTTGTATTTCGGCTGTTTTCTCACTGCAACCACTCGCGGTGGAATATAATTCCCAATCTTCTTTGAATTGCCTCCAATTTTTTGCTAGGTCGCCCTCCATTTTCATCTTCTCGGGTTAAGATATATTCTCCATTTTGTTTTGTTCCTTTCTGGCACTTTTTTTTATAATTTGTTGCACTTTTTCTTCCTTTCACTGATTTTTTTGTATTTTGTTTGTTTTTTATTCTGACCGTGCCATGTTATATATATATATATACTGGGGTTTTGATTATCTTTATTATTCAATATTAATGTTACAGAAGCTTACAAACATAGGTCTTATTGCTACGGAGGTTGGATACTGACTGACTATACGCATGTGCGATCACCTATATGTAATAGTATTAAATATTACATTTCATTGAGTTAACACCGATAGTAAATATTCAAAGAACACCTTTTTCAAATGTCAAATCGACAATTTGTGGGATTAAACCAACAAGATAAAATATTGGTTACGCCTGAACACTAGAATCTTGTTAAATTAACTCTAAAGTGTGCAACAATATAAATATGTTTGTTTCAAATAGGAGCATATGATTCACTTAAATGCAATATGGTTAAATCAATGCTCAAATTCGTGACACTACGAAAAATGTTGAAATAACCATTTCATTTCTCTCAGTGTATACGAGGGAAAGTGAAAAATATGAAAGTACGCTAAGAGTAAAGTATCTCCGTTTTTAAGTTTAGAATATTATTTTATTAATAAATGCTGTTCCAAATTCAAAGTTACATCCAAATATAAAGTTTCGCTTAATTTTAGCAGAAAATGATATTTAATCATTTTTTTCGGAATACGTATGCAAAATTTATCGAGATCTTACAGCAGTCATATCCTATTCTGTGTATAATTTGTGAGAGAAAATCATGCATGCTATGCCAAATTAGTTAGTTTAAAAAATGTTATAGCCTTGAAAAGGAAAACTTTAAAATGGGATTATAACTTTTGCTGCACACCTCAATTTGTTTTCAAACGATACAAAATAATTACATCTAACAAAATTTATATTTAATATTGGTTTTTGCATTCAAATATAAAATTCAATTTGTGGTTAGCCCACCACCTGCAATTTTGGGAACTAACCATGCCGTTGCTTGTGAAGGTTGTTTCATCTGTAATTAATATTCGCTTTTCAAATGTACATCATCCTCCTTCATGCCCTGGAACCAAAAGCAAAAGTCCATCCTAGCATGTTGATTTCGTTTTTGAAGAGTATGAATAAATTTAGGCTTATATGGCAAATACCGGTTTTTGTTTAAAATTGTTCTAATTAACTTTTCAGGAATACCGATTTTTTCTCTTTCCGAATTGGCATGGTAGGAAATCCTGATACAGATACCAAAACAATGAAACTATTTCCTTCTGTAATTACATTTTTTCGATGCGATTGTTTGTATTTATTTATTTCCCACCGAACCTATCTGCTTCATTTTTTTCGCAATTCTTGAAACAGTGGAATTATGTATATTGCTATTATACCTATTGTTAAAAATAATTACTGTTTCGCGATAGGTATGATAATTTTCGCCATGTATCATAAATATTTCTATTTTTTCTTTTAAAGACAACTGTTCAGCATTCATCATTTTGACAGCAAAACTAAATGTCTCAATGACAGTTATTTAATTTATTTGTTTGTGATGTACTTATTGCTACTTTGATTTTTACAATATGTAATTCTGAAGCCTAAGAAAATAATCGATGTGCATGCATACTGCTGTAGAATGGCACCCCGGGGTTTTGGAAATTTAAATGTGTATTTTTATTTATTCCAAATCAGCCTTGTCAAAACAATGATAGAGTTTCCACAATTCTAATATTTGTTTATTTTGAAAAGATGTTATTAATTGATTTAATTGTTAGTATTATTTTATTTGTTCAGTTGTGTAAAGTTAATTTCATTTATTTGTACATTTTGCGTACTCCAATATTGTATTTAGTTTATATGCTAGTTTTTTCTTTGCGATGCGTTGCGTTCATCGCACGCAGATGTAAATTTATATATATGCGAGTGTTACCTTAGAGGCGAGGGCAGTTACCAGATAGACGAGCGCGTGTATGGTCTTGTTTAGTTGTCTTGGTTACCGTTTCTGGTAATTCTTTTTCATTTTAAGATGTAGTTCGTTGCTTTGAAATTTTTAAAATCGTCAATCTAGTAATTCGTTTATTAATAAGTGTTATATCGTTGTGCACAATATTCATGTAAGGCCCGTTAATAATTTTCGTTTTAGAAGCGATCGCGTTTAGAGTTTAAATTTTCCGTTTTTTTGTAGTTTTCATATTAATTTATTTTAATCACCTCGGGGTAGGTGAAGTGAAGCTGTGAGCTTGATTTAAATTTCATTTTTAATTTTGGTTGTTTCTTTACGTTATTTGAATTAATTTTAGTTTGCTTTGAATTTTTGAAACCACGTGGATTTTTTGTGGTATAAGAAATTCCTTCTAGAACGAATTCACCATTTTGTTTGCTAAAGGATTTGCATTGTCCTTTTTAATTGTAGAGTCATATGCAGGTTTGTTTTTTGCCAGAATCTTATATTCATGGTTTTAATTTTTCCTGTAATTTGTATCAAATGTTTTTTTTTCTTTTTTTCTTTTTAAAAAATAAATTTAATGATTGTAAATATCATTTTAAAATCATAGTTTCTTTTAATTTTGAATCAGCCATTTCAATTTTTGGGGATTTTAAAGAAAGTCAATTTTGCAAACACCCACTATTACTTTTTAAGATAGTTACTCTGAGATATAAGAATCTCTGGCGCCCTTTTAAATTCATTTTTGCTGAGCTAGCTAAATTAATATTGTCATTTTTAATTTCTTTAAGCTTATATGCTTGGACAATCAGTTCACAGCAATACGTATACAATTTTTAATAGTTCTATAGCATATGCTATTAATAAGAAGCAGTTGGTAGTTTTTGGAAAAGAAAAATGGTCTATGTTGTAATTATTTTGTATCATTTGAAAACAAATCAAGGTGTGCAGCAAAAATAATAATCCCATTTTCAAGTTTTCCTTTTCAGGGCTATAAAAACTTTTAAACAAAGTAATTTGGCATAGTATGCATGATTTTCTCTCACAAATTATACGCAGAATAGGATATCACTGCTATATGATTTCAATCAATTTTGTATACAGGGTAATTCCGAAAAAACGATTAAATCTCATTTTTTGCCAAAATTAAGCGTTAATTCATATTTGGATATAGCGTTGAATTTGAAACAATATTTATTAATAAAAGGATCTTCTAAACTCAAAAATTGAGGTACTTTACTCTTAGCGTACTTTCATATTTTTGACCTTCCCTCGTATGCAATTAAATTTTTGGCATATTTGATGAGTGTTATTTTAGTTTTAAGACATGCAGCGATAAACTGTAAGAAAAAAAGAGTTACTAAATTTAAAGACAAAAAAATTTCCATATGCTGCGTACTTTCAGCCGGTCACTGTATAATCCTTTTACCGATTATACACAGAGTCTTTGTTATACAGCTATGGTAAATATTTATTAGGCACCCCTAATCTTTCCTCGAACATGTCATTAAAATGAGAGTTTAGTGGCAAAAGCAATTTTATTTGTTCTGTTGCATATTTATTTAAGTTCTGGACGTTTCGATACTATGTGCACTCAACTTAAAAAATAATGAAATAGGGATTATTAACCACAAGGAAAGATTCATCTCTTTTAATCCACCAACGATCGCCTATGTACAAATTCTAAATTATTATTTTTAATTTAATCCTTTGGCTTTGGCGGAAACTACGAAGGTTAAATTCTGCGCGTCTAAATCTCTAGCCGAACGGTCGCGGCAAACCGAAAGAATGTTTATTATCTTTGAAGACGACTGTCTTGCATAAATGCTAATCTTTATCTTACCAACCAATCACTTGCCGGTGTTCAAACGATATAATTTGCAAATGCAAATTTAGATAGTCCGTAGGTCTTAGGATTTTGTGAACTGTGAATTTTTGTTCGTTTCCGATCTTTCATAATATATTTTTGCAGAAAGTTTTTTCATGGTTGCTGATGTTTAGAACGTGCTCTTCATTATTTTTCTATTCTATTCTAATATATGGTGTTAATATTTCATATCTGCAAACAGTGCCGGCTGGTACTAAAGGGCACAAAGGCACATGCCCACGCAACCACCAAGATAAACACAGAAAGAAATTCACATGTAATTCAGTGCATTATTTTTACGTATTTTTATAACGATGGTATCAAAGTTTTCTTCCGCACTACAGACACTAGCGCATATGCGAACGCTTAAAACCATGGTACAAATAATACGGTATGCTTACGCGAATACGAAAGTTACGTCAGATAGGAGCATAAATGACGCCACATATATAAATATTATTATATTAAAATCGATTTCGATCGTGAGGGTTTTGTTAATGCGAAAGGTAATTTTAAAAATCCGGACGGGGTTACGGAACATATTTTAAAAACGTTAAGGTGTTTTCACAATTCAATTTTCTAGAAAAACCACGAAAACACTTTGTAAATACACACGACATTCGCTTCAATTGTAGAAATAAACACGAGCACTACTAGATGGCGACAAGATAGATAAAGTAAATTTCAACTTAAAACGGGCTTTTTTAAAGCAAAGCTGCATTTGAATTACTTTAACTGGTAGTTGTGAATAATTTGGATTTTAACATTTTGCTATTTACCATACATGTATTTTATTGTTTACGATACGCTCCTTAATTACGTCATCTGACCGGACTTGACGAATTTGAGATTCAAAACGAGCATACCGTATTATTTGTACCATGCTTAAAACTATGTTTCGGGGCACTATTTCCGATGTACCTATTTCGAGTATGAATCGGACACCTTCGTCTATCTTCGCCATATGCGCTTATAGGGTCGCTTTGGGGCACGCAATTTCGTGTCTCCAGTTAACGTCTTGCATTCATTGTGACTGCATCGTTTTCAAAGCGTGCCGCCCATGTGTGATTTTAAAGGCTTGAAGTGACGTTTATTATTAATGATGGAAGTTAATTGATAGCAAAATCTTTAAAAAACAACCCCACTCTCATTTGAGGAAAAATTTTAATTAAGAAAAAAGGAAGGAAATTAACTACAATGAAGATATAGAAAAAATGGTGATATTTTGCGCCGGTTAATGATTTGTATAAAATTTTGCAAAATTTTCCTAGATTTTATGTACAAAAAATAGATACGTTTTTATTTTGTATGTTTGATAGTCCATAATTAAGTGAGTAGTAATAGATAAATAAATTAAATTCGTAAGTGTACTTCCTAATTATTTTATTAATATACTATAGGATCAAATTGTTTTGGCTACTAGTTTCGACATATGGTAGTAATTGTCTTCTTCAGGCCTCAACATGATCCCACAATAGTTGACTGTTGCGGCCAAACATTTCTTTTCCCGCAATGTCCGGTCAGCGAATCATATAACTAATCCAATTTTAATACACAGTGTGTAAGTGTTTTAATCCGTTGTCACTGAGTACAATGAAGACATGGAAAAAAAATCGTCATATTTTGCGTCGGTTAATTATATGTATAAAAAACTGTGAAATCTTATCCTATGTCGGACAGCTTAAACTTAAAAGTGAACTTTCAGTAATTTATGAGCGCGACGACATGTGTGACGTAGATGTAGGTGGTGTTCTGCCACTTTTAGTGTTCATAACAGACAACAACCTAAACAAAGTTTTGACGGAAACATACAAACTGTTGGATATTATTTGTACAACCCCCATGTCGACAGCAGAATGTGAACAATGTTTTTCCACCCTCAAACGCATTAAAACTTTTCTCAGAAGCGCAATATCAGAAGATCGACTGAACGCATTTTTACAACAAAGTCATAGGCGTGTTTTCCAGCATGAAAAATAGAGAGAATGGATTTTATGTACAAAAAATAGGCAAGTTCTTATTTTGTGCCCACCCTCTTTCATAACTCACGAGCCGCCACTGTCTGCAAAACCTTTGTTATATTTGCTATAGTATATTTTTTGTATCTGTTAATTGTTTGACACTATATGAATGCTCTGTCACAACCTCTCAAAGAAAATGAGAAAATAAATTAATGGTCTTGTTATAGTATAGGTGTTGGCAATTATAAAGTAAAAAGTAGATATACTTTTGACTTGAGACGATATTTATAAAAACGAACTTTCTTTTCCTCTTATTAAAAAAAAAAAAAACAAACGGAAAAGCTTTTTATGTATAGGAATTCGTCCAACACAACTTTTTTGTTATGCTCGTTATTTTTGGCAACAACTCGAACCCAAATTGCTATTTCTTCCTCACTCTTTAAGCACCTAATGAATAGAGACATACACAATGGTAGTTTTTCGACATACAAGCTCACGTAGAGCTTTTTACCCAACAGAGATCTTCCTCATGCATAATGAGAGGGAATCTCAAAGTTCTAATTCTCGGCCGTCGCCTAAAGTGAAACCTTACTTTTTCTCGGGAGAAAAGTCTAGGCGTAATCGCTTCCCTATTCAAGAAGGAAAAATCTACATTCACGTCGGCCTTTGTCGCAAAATTCTCCGTCGTTTCGCAATTACGCCGGATGTGCCTTTCAAGTAAAGAAAATAAACGAACCCCTTTTATGTACTTTCGATTTCAAACGGACGTTTTTGCCAAGAGGGAATTGTATTCGATTGAATGCCTGTTTTGCTGTATTTTTTACAGTGCCTCTTAGTTTGGTTTTTATGGAATGTATGTACAGATTTTCCAAACCTTCAATCATTGGTAGATAGATTACATCAAACCTCTCAATTTTCAATTTCTATTATGAGTAGCTAGGAATAACAATTTACATGTTTCCTACAGAATTTATAGATGTAAATCTTTATAGATCAACATAAAACATCTAACTACAACCAATATTTTATAGTTTACGCATCATTGAATTTCAATTCTGTAGTCTCTATCGCATTCTGATGCCAATAATCGCCTATAATCATTCTTCATAAGAAAATACAGATACAGCAATCATATCTTTATTAAAATTCCATTATCTACTGTATGCTACGTTGGTGATTACCTCAAGTGTAAGAAGCGTGACAGTATCATTATCTTATTGTGCGTGCCAATTCAATTACTGAACTGCGGTATACAAAATACATATCGCCACAACAACATATAACCACCACGATTCCTGTTTTAATATTTTATCCTTGACGGTAATAGAATAAACATGTAATGAGCATGTACAAAAATCATTTCTGCGGTAGCTAGATTACTATCTATGAAAAATTTCCATGTAATATTGTGTCGTCCAGGATGTTTGCTTTTGTGAAGAAAGAAATCACGCAGCGGAAAATGTTGAATAAAATATTAGTTATTAAAAGTTGAAGTTTCTAAAAGTAAGCAATGTTCCTGGGTAATTGTGAAATCAATGGTTTGAATATGTTTAACTTTTATGTACCGATTAGTGGTCTGACAAACACCACAACTATTTCTGACATTAAGTTACCCTTCAATGAGTTGCCGATCAGTGATTGAAGGAAGTGGTAACCCTGGTACATTCATTTTAGGTAAGCTATGACAGTTCAAAGACTGCGAATGATCTCTCGGACCACACGTCGATACTTATGCTATTTTTATGAATTTATAGATTCTTCATTTGATATCAGTTCAGAGAGTAGAAAGAAAACCCACTACTCGCTACCACGAACAAATTTTGAATGATTGGTTAGAAGAAGAGTGCGAATCTGATTCTGAGGTGATTGGCTCTAATTTTGACATAGAGGAGAGCGACCATGACACATACTGGCAATAGGAAGCGTAGACCAATGAAGATGCCGCATCTAAACAACCAAGAAATACGCTTAATCAGTTCGCTTCGCTCACAATATTTTAAATGGAATAAATATCCTTCAAACACCGGTGTGAGAACTGCTCGCCACAATATTATTTCAGCGGCGGCAGCATCTTCTTCGAATCTCTCTGACAGTGACCTGAAAGATCTTAAATATATATATGGTGTAAATTTTTTGATACTATCATACTGCAGGAAATTATTACTTGGACCAATGTAAAGTTGCAAAGATACAGTAAAAATTTAAAAAACAAACAGGATTGCATGACACAGACGAAATCGAATTGAAAGCTAGTCTGGGCATTCCTTTTTATTCAGCTCTCTTCAAGTGCAACCACGAAGACTGTGATTTTTTATTTGCGAGTGATGGTTACTGGCTAATAAATAGATCTCTTGTACCTACCTTCTAAGCTGCCTGTGATTTGTTAACCCTGATACGAGGAATAAGGGGCAAATAAAAGATAAAACTGCCGCAATATCATTCATTTTCAATGATTCCTAAATAATTGTAGAAAACATTATAATATGGGCATACATGTAACTGTTGGTGAGACCTCATAATCTATATGCCACAAAAACCGGCAAAGTATGGAATTAAAGTGGAAGCAATCTGTGATTCACAAACATTTTACTTTGATGGCTATGTATATTTCGGTAAAGGATCAGATGGTAAGGGATTGACAGCGAAAGAAAAGAAACTCAGATGCCTAGACATTGATTCGAGATTTACTGGTGGTAACCGCAACATAACTGTCAATAATTGGTACAGTTCGTATAATGTATTGAAGAACTGAAAAAACGAGGGTTGACATTTGTGGGTACTCCGAAGAAAAATAAGCGTGAGATACCACTTGATTTTTTGTCGAAGAAGACTCGCGAATTTGGATCTACTTTGTGCAGTTTCACCAAAGATATTACCATTCTTTCTCACGTGCCGAAAAAGAACACAGCTGTTCTTTTACTTTCTTTGTGCATCATTCTGAAGGAATGAATAATGATGATAATAAACCTGAGATAATATCCTACTACAACCCAACAAAAGGAGGCGTTGACGAAGTGGATAAAGCTCGAAGACGTTGGTCACTGGCCTTATTTCATCGTATGTTAGATCTTAATGCAATCAATGCACATATATTGTATAACTTGCATATAAGGGGAAAAACTACTCAGCGGTCTGTTTTTCTGAAATCATTATCAAATGCAACGCCGCCTTCAGAATATGCATCTTCCGCGAGAATTGCGAATATCAATAAAGAGAGTACTTGGCCCAGATGCACCAGAACATCCAATTATTGAAAATCAAAGTAATAAACTTAGAAAACTATGTTATCTTCGCCCTACACAACTAAAACGTAAGACAGCGTTCCATTGTAATGCGTGTACAAAGTTTGTTTGCCTTCAATGGAGTAAACCTGTATGCAAAGAATATTTGTAAAGTTACATCTTTAGGATATGTAAGAAAATGAAAGATTTGTGTTTTTTTTTTTGTTTTAATAGTTTAGAAGTACTTTGAGTTGCACAGTTGCTTTTGCGTTTCACTAAAATTTCCATTATAGTTGTCTACAGTTGGTCTCAATAAATGTTTTTTTTTTCAAAAAATATGAAATGATGACAATTTTGTTAATCAACAATAAATATTAAAAATTACACTATGTTGTATTTTACAATTTAAATTAAGCCACAACATATATACAAGAAAATAATTATGTATAAAGATGTATTAAAACACCCAGTAATATGCTATTACATTCTGGTGTAAATCAGAAAACCCATATTGAATATATTACAATATTGCAAGATGTTTATCCTAATAAATTATCGACGAAATAGCATACGTAATTAAAATAATACGGAATTTGATCATGGTATAAACAACACTAATATCTCACCGATTTGAATGAACCTTGGTAGATTTTTAAACGAATGCACTCTAAGAGCAACGGCAACTTCTTAGCTAAATACCAATGAGGACTACTATTAACACCAGCAATGGAACGTCTCCTAGACGTCCTTCCTCTCCATTTGGGGATAATAAGCAAGGTGAGAATGGGGTATCTCAGATGGCAAGAACTATCAAGTGACAGATATGCAGGATTGGGACACAATAATATTTTTCAGTATTTGGAAGGAAATCTTTTAGGAATGAAATCAGACCATATATCTTTTTAACAAAAATTTCTGATAATAATAATAATAATAATAATAATATATCTTCAACTACAGCTATACATATAAATAAATAAAAGAAAGATAAAGATAAAATTTACTTTGGACAAACAAAGCCTGCGATTGGCACTAGGTTTAAAGAACACATAGCAAGTTATCGCTGTGGGAGATTGAATCATTCAACGTTGAGAGACATTCGTATTTACGTATGTATTTCTAACACTAAAGTTTATTATAGCGGCGTGCGTCATTAACGTGTGCTTTATGGTAAAAAGATTTGCGGTAAAAGACTTTCCGAGAATAAGCGCGAGTAAAACAGGGATATATTTTTGTGAGGTATAAAAAGTCATCAGCGTGTAGGCGTAGTTATCAACAGTGCATAGGCGTATTTATGTTTATCGAGAAATGATTTTCAAATTTTGTAATATTAAATCTCAAGAAAACTGCGTAATCACTCCAAACATTCTGAATCTAATCTTGTTATACCCATTGATACGTCTATTCATTCAATGCAATATTTCTTAGATTTCCATAAAAAAATGATGTGCGTGAAGGTGGGACCCACCATGTATGTGTTAGTGTGTGTTTACTGCACATTTTTTACTGTCAGCATATGAACAGGCGGGTTTTTTTTTAATTAATTTCGGAGGAAAGCATTAAAAAGCGCACATCACGTTACGATAAAAACAGCTAACAACGGAGGATGTCGTAACGCACCCATCGTAAAAAAAAAGATTGGAAAAGGCGAATTAGGGAACGTCGCACGATAAACCGTTTTTTTTTCTCGGTTAAAGCGCCCTCTGGCGGCATCACCCTGGATGACGGCTAATATATCGTGTATTATAGGTTTTTTTATGTAGTTAAAATGATTTCAGAATTTTTATGTGGATGACAAATTGGCAACCATCAAGTTCGTGTGATCTCTCTTCTTCGCTTTTATCAAATCGGTTTTTCTGTCTTTTCGTGTATTGCAGACAATCAAACGCTTTTATAATTCTAACAAACATCATTTTTTGTATTCATGACTGCTTAAAAATCAATTAAATTTAGATCTCAGCTTAAAATTCAACAATTCTACCCTGGTCAAAGTCACTAACACGGTGATAATTTTGACATCTTCGAATTCTAGGCATTTTGTTACACTTAACACTCGTAGCGGGACGCACAATAACTAAACACTTATGCACTAGTCAGCTCTCATAAACAGTTTCTTCACAAAAAAAAACAAGATTTTTTTTTACATTATAAAGTATAAAAGGTTCACATTTTTTACCATAGCTTGCTTTAAATATAATCATTTTGGTGCCAAAAAATTATTATTAACAGATTATTTCTTCTAATGTCACTGAGTATAATTACCGTAATTGTAGTAATTTACCGGTATCAAATATTTTGTAGATTAAAATGATTGCAAACTTTAGTTGATTTATTGTTAGCCATTCATTATTAAAGTAAATTATTTTCATACTTCAAAGTATGTTGGCTTTCACGGCCGGTAGTCATTGAGCAAACAGGTTCCGGGCTGTTATGCCGTGGTCGAATGGAATTTCTTTCGAACGTTTCGTTCGCAGCTACGGCGAACATCTTCAGCGACGAGGGCGAAGTACTCTCGGTGTTAACTCGTCATCAAATTTGTTGCTTTGTGGAATTAAAGAAACCAATTTATTTTGTATACATATAATGATTTGTTATGTCATTTGTTAATGTCAGCTCTCCCAAATGGGGTTGATTTGTAAGTGCACCGCGATACGACACTAGTTGCAATTCTGATACTCACAGTTCCTATAAAACTATGTACTATGTGCTGTGTACTGATTGAATAAATGTACTTGCAAAAATGATTTTTTAAAATGGAAAAGAAAATTAAATTAGCTTAGCTCAAACGAAAAATATTTAAAATTGAACGCAAAAGAACAATTAATCTCAGAGTTATCCTCGCGAACCAAAACTTGAATCTAACCACGAAAAGTAATTTGTGAGTGAATGAAATCTGACTTACTTAATTACCCCAAAAATTGAAAAGGTTTAATTTAAAATAAAAGAACAGAATTTTTAACCCAACGAAGATAATTAACAAACAAATTTATATTATAAAATGGGTAAAATTACAAAGGTGCAGAAAAAAACCGTGAACTGAAGGTTCTGGCCTAAATTAAAAACTGCACTTGATTCTAAATTACAATAGGATAATGCTATTTCCTGTGCAAAGCAAAAGTTTTGTTTGTCCAGGAAGATATTCCTAAATATTTCAATTTCAATCGGCGTGGTATCAAATTAAAATAAATTAAACTAAGCGTAGACGATGTCTACTACTCACCCAAACCGAGGTGATTGATAAAATAAAACTGAATTAGCAAAATAGAAAACGAAGAATTAACTCTTTAAACTATAATGAGAAAATTACAACTAAAATATATCTTCCTGCACAAAAATAATAAATGATCTTATATCTATAATGTGCACACATCAATATATTAACAATTATTACAAAATGAATTCCTTGATTGGCTATATAAAAGACAATTTATGCGAAAAGTTAGAATATTAAAATGAATTACAAAATGACATCAATAATATTCAAAAATACGTCTACTCACGTTAACAGTCGACCAAGGAACTGTCTGACAAAACTCTACAACGCAGTCGTACAATTCACCGACAAAATACAGTAGATACGCAACAATATAAGCAACCAATAGGCAAATAAATGAATGAATTAATTTAAAAAACTTAACACTAAATAAATTAAATCAAATAATCAACTCTGTAACTAAAATTTATACAAAACAAAATCTAAATTTGTGAGAATTCTCCTCGGTAAAATGATTCAGCAAAACGGAATAAAGTAACAAATCAAAATATATGCAACTCAAAATACAATCAGCGGTAACGCGGGTAAACTAAACTACAGCAGTACCAGACGGAAAACACGAATGTAATTGTAATGTAAGACGAATGTAATGTAAACAGCGAGCAACGACGAGTTTCTATAGCACTCCCATCATCAGCTGGCGAAAGCAGTATACATGCTTACATTGTACCATAATTTATTGTTACACCGCCACAGAAGTTGTAATGGAAATATATCAACATATTGTGTATATAAGTACCTGCATACGTTTGTTAAATTACCATTCCATCGTAATCCGTAAGGAACTTTTTAAAAGACAAAATTTGAAATTTGCTTCACTTCGCCTAACACACTGAAAAATCTTTAGATAAAGCGAAAGATTGGACAAACAAAGCGTGCGATCGGAACTAGGTTTAAGGAACACATTGCAAGTTATCGCTATGGGAAACTTGAATCATCCAGCATTGCCCAACATATAAAGATGCCGAGTATAAAATTGATATAGTAAACCTTAATTTAGTAAAAAAAATGTACAAACACCATCTAAATTCTAATCTAATTTCTTTCATAAATACAAACATAGTTTTTAGTGATTACTTTGATAACTCCGTTCACTATTTCGAAACAGTTTATCCAGGATAATTTTTATTATTATTGCATTTATTCTATCGAACTTCTAACAAGACAAAGATAAAGATCAGACAAGCGATTAAAGCGCTGCTTTAAGATCCGAAAATTCTCTTGCCCCCCATCGCTTTATAATTAGCATTCCATATTAGTACAAAAGTTTATTTATAGATCTTATCATCGATGCCTTCAAAGAGGTATTACGTCATTTATTTTTACGGCGCCGAACACAACAATAGCCGAACGGACGACGGTATAACAAGCAACAGTGACGAATACGCTTTGGCACGAGCGAATTCCCATGCACGAGACGTTACTACCAAGTACGCAACACCTTAAAAAGCGGACGCCGTTGACACAGATACATACTTAACTAAGTTGGCGCACAACGCAGCTAACGCTCGATATATCCTACATACATGCATACATACATACATACATACGAATAAACAAACAGTTCCCCAAACGTCGTCACTACCGAACAAATAACCAGGCAGTTTGCATAATCTATTATTTAAATTTACCGCAAAACACCGGCGAGATTGCACGGGCTGTTCTGTAACAACGGTATCGATAAGTACGAATCGATAAAGAAAAACACTCGTTTAGTATTATTTATACAATTTGATCAGCCGATTTTTGTCACAAAATAACCTTAAAATCAAAAATTATGTTAACATAATTCGGAAATAGGAAATTTAAAAAAAAAAATTGTGCCTTAGAACTTGCAACGCTGTTTCTATTTTGTCGCGGCTAATTTACCACAATTTGTAGAATGGAAATTAAATATTTTGAAATAAAATTTGTTTAATTGTTCCTTATAACAATAAATCAAATATTTGCTCGTGTAGTTTTCTATCTTAGCAAAACTAATCCGTTAAAACACAGATGGCGCTGCAAAATAGAATACGTAAAATGAATTTATTGTATGTATTTGACAGGCGGTGAAAAAGGTTATGTTTGCTAGTAATAATTTGACAAGATGTAGGTAGCTGAACTACCACAATAAAATCTGTCGGTATTCCTCGGGAGTCAGAATTGAATTAATTCTTTTTTGCATAAATTTCAGCTCTGGCCGAAATAAGTAAGCAAAATTTCAGCGCTTAGTTAAAGAAGGGAAACACAGGAAGTTGCGCTTATATAGCATAAAATGAAAGCAAAAAAAGCATTGACATGACAAACAGGTTCATTGCGTAGTATAACTTGATTGTTTTGTCAATTCTCTCATTTATTTCTACTTCTTGTTTTCCTGTTTCTTCCAATGTTACTCCTAGATATTTAAATTCCTTAACTTGCTCTATTTTAGTATTATTTATTTCAATTTTAGTTTCAACATTATGGTTTCCGATCACCAATATTTTAGTTTTTTCTGTGTTTATTGTCATGCCCTCCTCTTCCATGTTTTTTTCCATATATTCAAATTTTATTGTAGTTGTTTTTCACTATCGGCAATTATTACTGCATCGTCTGCAAAGATTCCATTTGCATATTTCAATCCTCTGTAAATTCTTATGCCCCACAAACACTTTATTAACTTTTTGTTCGCATGTTTTTATGATGGTATCCATATGTATATTGAATAACGTTGGACTTAGTCCACCTCCTTGTATTAGTCCCATGACGTCCCTTTTACGTGAAACATTACAAACTTTAATATCGTCCTGGTCCATCAGAAGGAAATATAAAGATTCAAACAGTGAAACGGATATGCTAAAACGTAACCTTGAGTTGGAGTCTCTGTCGATGTGCTGATGTAATGGCGAGCTTTTTCAAACTGGTTGGTGATTTGTAACACACGAAACACTTTCTGTTTCCGGTGCGATTGTTTGTAAGGTAAATGTGCAGCGCGGTACAATGAAAATTAACTATCTGAAGCGAAGAAACAGTGATTTATTTTATTAGAATTGATATAAACGGACAGCTGCAGTAAAATTAAAATGCTCCACGCTATGAATTCAGATTTTCTCATAGCTATTCGTCTGTTCTAGCGACAGCAAAAGTAGTAGATGAAGTTACGCTTTAGGTCGGTAACTTTTATTATAGCGCAGCTGCATATACCTATAACGCTGTAAAAAAAACGTATTGCTAATTTTATTACAATTTGGCGAAATACTATTGTGTAAGGTAGTATTAAAATGTATGATTTTATTTATTATAAATGAACTTATTTTATTGATTATACACGGAAATTTATTTATATCGAAAGAAGAAGCAGAAGCAAAGAAGATTAATTGAATATGGAAAGACTTTGAAGTCTTATTATCAATGAGACTGTCAAGAAAGCGTGCGGAGCAATAAAAATAAAAACGATAAAAAAGCAACTGCATGATAGAAAAGAAGCTATTAGAGCGAAAAAAGAAAACAGTTTGGTAATATTTGATTAAAAAAGGACAACTACTTTATGGGATATTAAAAAATGTTTGAAAAGGAAAACAAGCAAATAAAATACTAGGCTTCTGTGATTTATTTTCCTTAAAACAAGTTATAGAAAGGTGGAAACAGTACTACCAAGAAAAAGATGAGAAATTGAAAAGCCACAGAACCCGATTAAATAACGACAGAGAAACTTAAAAACATGGTCGATGAAGGCACAAAAATTTCAAAAATCCACAATAAGATATGGAAGAACAAAGAACGTGCCCAAGGATTGTACAATGTAGTGATTGCACCGATATATAAAAACGTAGTATAAAAGTATGAAAAGCATAAGTAACAGCAGGAACAGGGAAGGATCAACCTCTGAGGCAATGGGATAGCATTATGGTAAAAGCAATTAGAAGAAGAGAGAATGACAATGGATGAAGCAAGAAGTATCCTTAATGAATAGTAGAAAGCAGTTGTAGCTGAATTGTAAAAGGAAAATATATCCACACTGAAAGCTACAAGGAGATTTCGAGAGCGATGGCGTACCAAGTAAAACCTTAAAGTTACTGTTTCTCTGCACATAAAGCAGAAAACTGGATTAGCTATAGCTAGCAACTCTTCTTAATGGAACAACAGAAATCAAGGAAGAACTTAAATTTTTTGGAATGCTCCTTACTTCGAAGCTAACCTGAAATTCTTGGAAAGGATTTGGTACACCAAGATGCAAAGCAAGCAATTATGAAAACCACAAAGATTTAGAAACTTGCGTGCATCTTCTGGATATTCATGCTATAAATGAGAAAAAATGAAGGCTTATGTCTTTGAAATGAGCAATGTCACAATGACTCCCAATTTCTCGTATGATACTTGTTAAGACTATCTTGGATTGGAATGATTGAAGAACCAAACAGAAAACAAAAAACTGATACAGATATTTCGGAAAGAGACATGGGTTTTGGTGCTGGTAAGTTCTAAGTTATAGAGAACATGCTACCCTAGAACAATAAACCACCTCATATCAGAAATGACTACAATACAAAGCAACTCCAAGGCTAACTGGTTCGGATCGTATACAATAGTCAAACGACTCTAAGGCCACTAATGACGAATCAGATAATCTCCAAATTGGTTTGGACATGCTTGGCAATACCTAAAAGCTCTGGCTAAACATGTTACTTTGTACTAGCAAAGTTACTTTGGTGTGTTAATACCGCCATCATTATACCTTGTGACAATGCATATCATCTTAAATACCATTTGGAATAAAATCTTTTATAAATATTATGACTGGTAGAATTGGATCAAGAACAGAACCTTGCGGTATCCTCTTCAGAATATCGATTCGTTTTTCAACTAGATTTCTATAACTCTGTTGATGTTGATTCCAAAACTTAATTCAGCGTTGAATTCACTTTCAAAAAAAAAAAATAGTATGACTTTGTTATTATTTAATCTGTAAAATTGGACAACACGTCATATACATTTGAACAACGAAAAAACTATTACATTTAAAGCATGGAAAATAAATTAACTAAGTTAGTGTGATGTAATATCCTTGGATGTGTAAGAAAAAAAATCTTCAATTCTTTAAAACTCCATATATTAAAAAAAATAAATTGCGTTCTTATTTTTTTCTTCCTAATTTGGTATTCGGACGTAATGACTCACACACAGCTTCTAAAGGCCATCTGACTGCCACCCATAAGCATTTAAACAACGATTAAGCAGTGAAACGAATCTGACGTAGCCACCTTTTGAAATCACACACGTCGATTGTCATTCACGATCGCTGGAAGCTAATAATATTATAAGATCCCACTATTAAAAGATATAAATTTAGTTACATATACACATAACTCTAACACATCGAGTATTCATAATAATCCCATCTACTTTAAGGTCTCTTTCTTTCCTTTACTTTTTATTCTTTAATATGAGTTTTTTTTTTTGCTTTCACCAACCAATCTGTCGATAAATGAGGTTAAGCTTTCCGATTTAAGTAATGCAATAAGCGCTCCGTCGTCGCGTGCATTTTTTCTCGATTGTGGCTCAGAAAATACCTGTCAAAACGGAATGAAATCTAATTTACAGCGCGTTTTAGACGAAAAGATCTAAATAATGTCGTTTTGGTTCGGTTGAGTTTCGACAGCTACTCACGGCGTGATCTCATACACCATCTTTCATATACCGCAATCGACAAAATTGAATTTTAGGATAGGGATCTTGTACTATGCATAAAATGACTTTGCAATATGCGCCGATGCCAATGTTGAAACGATATTGTTAGGCATGTGATGAGAGATACGGCTATATGTTTTATTTTATTTTTTCCTACTCTCTGCTTTCCTATATTCTAGTTATATTTTGACGATTACAGTATACAAGGTTGGGAAAAGATCTGGAGAATAGTATTTAACGTTTTACATAAATACCTTTTGCAGATCTTATGGGACAATATAAAGTACCGATTCCCGTTTCGACTGACACAAGTTTTAGGGGGTAAAACTGGCTTTTGGAGATCGGATATTTATATTATGGCTCCGGTCCCATTCAGGAGAACACGAACCCCTTCTTGCCAACCTATCGACAGCCTCGTTTCCCAGATTACCTTTATGACCTTTAACCCATCTGAGTATCAAGTCATTATCATTAATGATCGCTTCCAAGGCATTGTGACACTGAAGTACTAAGCCTGAAGTGATCTTATAACTGCTGAGGGCTTTAAAGACAACTTGGCTGTCACTATAAAAGACAATACATCGTCCTTTAATGCTCCTTGCTAGAATTGCTTCGGCACCATGCAGGATCGCCAAAACCTCAGCTTGGAAAACCGCAGCGAACCTACCACCTACCTAGTGCCAGCTCTAAGTTGAGCTTAAGGTGTGGAGAGAAAACTCCCGCACCTGTCCCTGTTTTGGTCTTCGATCCGTCTGTGTAGATGGCAATCGAAGGCAATGATTCGACGCGAGGGCTGACATGAACGCGGTAGTGTCTGGTGAAACCAAACACGGGATGCACACAGTCCTTCGCGACACCAAGCAGAGGCGCTTTAGCGACGCCCTCGTGGATGATGCTTACGAGACCATGGCCCCGATCAGAATACCTCGGATCGCAACCTTATAGCCGCTCTAAACGCCGTCTCCTCTATGAACAGATCTAGCGGAGGGACACTTCAAAGAGCTTCCATTGCCGCCGTCGGCGTCGTGCGCATTGCTCCTGTAATGCTAAGACATGCGATGCGCTGCACATGCATCAGCTCATTCCTGGCTATCACTCGTTTCACCCTTGGCCACCAGACGAGGGCGCCATAAGTACGCATGGGCCTAATTATGACAGTGTACAGCCACAAGGTAATTTTCGGGGAGAGCCCCCAAGTCCTACCCTGCACGCGATGACAGTGCCAAAAGACCTCACATGCTTTCTCGGCTTTTGTTTTGATACATTTGCTGTAGCTCAATTTTCTGTTAAATATAATACCGAGATATTTGACTTCATCCGAGAAACCAAGAGCAGTGCCAAACAGTTGTGGTGGGCGGAGTTTTCCCACCTTTCTTTTGTTAGTAAAAAGTACCATCTCTGATTTATCTGGGTTTAAAGAAAGACAACGTTCTCCACACCAGTTTTCGATAGAGTCTGCATCAAATTGCAGAGCACCCTCTCAAATCTTCCATCAATGAGGATCGTAATATTGTCCGCATATGCAACTGTGTAGAAGCCTGATGTGTTCAGCGCATGAACGAGGTCATCTACCACAAGGTTCCACAAAAGTGGTGACAAAACGTCTCCTTGGGAACAGCGCGATCTACGCGTCCCCCAACGCTGGCATCTCCCACACTTACTTCTATTGTCCTGTGCTCCAACATACAATGCAGCAGTCCTACAAGAGTCTGCTCAACACCGTGCCTACCTAGAGCATTGACAATACCATTGACAGAAGCTTTATCAAAAGTTCTATCTATATCTAGGAATACACCCAGGGTAGGCATTTTATTGTCCGATCTGTCAGGTTCTGTGATCTAAGTATTATTATTATGGCGATATTTTCTACCCATATAGTTACGTTCAATATTTATATGTGATACAACCATTGTTGTAAAGATGGCGTCTCTTTTATATCACTAAACACGGTAAAAAAAGTTAATTTGGTGCATTTACCGGAAACACATTGTATACCGGCGAAGGAGAATTTGCAAACGTTACATACAGAACAAAAAAATTCTCAAATTAAGGACCCTTATTCCTTGATCCAACGGTCCAGCTTTACTGTACGCAAAATTCTACTGAAAATTCACTATTGCATTTGCGGCAAGCAATACGCAATTTATGCTCCTTTTATAGGTAGATTATTGAATAGGGAAATTTTCTGGTAAAGTTTGATATTAAATTTGATTAAGGAATAAAAGAGCTGCCGTAACAGATAAGGTAAGTAATTCTGACAAAATTATTGTTTGAAATAAAAAACGAACGCAGTAACCTCAATTAAATATATATATATTTACTTAAAACAAAAATATTGTTACTGTAAAAAATATATATTTCAAATAAGCAAATAAATCTAATCGTTTCAACAAAATGTTTTGTTCTTTTGTGTATTATTTCTATTTGAGTCAATAAAATTTATTGTTTGAAGTAAATATTCCATTTGATCAATTTTACAAAATTTTATTTGTACTAAACATATATATCTCATTATTTCAATAAAATAATTAATTATTTTAAGTAATACATACATTTGGCCCAATAAAACTTTTTCTTTGAACAAAATATTTTATTTGTTTAATTCTATTAAAGATATTGTTAAAACAAAACAAATTTTATTAACAAAATTATTTGCTTCGCTCAACAATATATTTCTTTGCCCATATACAAACAAAGATTTTAGTCAATACTACTAAAAATTTTCTTGAAGTGTAAAGTAATTGCTTTGAATGAAGGAAACCTCTCCAGCAGTGTCCTTTTATAGGTAAACAAACAAACACCTTTGATGAGTAAACAACACTAGCTTTTATGTCTACATACCATTCACAAACGCCTTCTATAAAAATTCCACGTACAGTAAGAAATATACGCATGGTTTGTTACCATAAAACAAAATTCGACAATATAACATGATGACTAGCTACCTTTTTTGAGTGTTTATATTTACATATGTGTGTGTTTAACTGTTTAGACTTTATAGACGGAATAAATTACTAAATTCGAGCGTTCATTCCGCGAAGCAGCAAGCTAATCTATTCACATCAGGCAATGATTTATACGTATTTAATATGTATTCCTTATGCATGACGCCCGAAAAAACATAAAACGATATGTAAAACGTTAGCGGAACGGTAATTAGAGACGAAATTATAGAGTCGAAGCCAGCTAAATTATACAAAAATCCTATTTGTACAGTGGACTATGTGGAATTATGTGAATGAGTAATCGATTCGACGGTACGATTTCGCAGAAGGGATACAGATTAACAAAACAACACCTATTTAGCAGAACAACAATAAACGTAACGCCCGTGAAAATTGGGTTTTTCGATTTGTAAATAATCGGGTGACAATGGGGGAGGTGCACACGAGTACACGAACCGCGCGTTCTTCCGCGTCCTTCACGCGAACTTGACAAAGCGATAAATTAAAAATATGACCTAGCAAGAATTTCGATCACATTAACAGCAACGTATTTTGTTTTTCTATGTAACACAAAGAGGCAGAGGTAATGGAGGGTACTTCCGTCGTAGTTGGTTGTATTTAAGCTTGTTTTATACGGATGAAATACGGGAAGAGATGTAGTGGGAATAGAGAATTCATTGATGGGTATGAAAGTATGAATTTGCTGTTAGGTGTAGAAAAACATAGTAAAGGCTCTGCTCCGATAAGCCATTGAAAAGTGCCCTTAAACCTATCGGGCTGAAATTAAAGCCAATGAGTACCACTGTCACACATACTGTAAATACCAAAAATTAGCTCAATCGATGTCACCCCATTCGAGATATTAGCATAAGGGTGGAAAAATTCAATATTTTTTTCTCAGAAACTACTTAAGCTATCACGTTCAAAAAAATTATGTTGGTAAACACTGATTATGGGCATTCTATAAAAAATCAAAAACTAATTCCCTCCACTCAGTTCAAAGTTATTATTATTTTCCCCTTTTTAGGGGTGGTTTTTTGAGATTGGTTCAAGGTGCCAACTTGGCTTTTCGTTATATTAGACCGTATGTATTTAGGTTTATTATATATTTTTTTCAGTTTTTTCTGTCTGGTAGAACATGTAAATAAAAAATAAAATCTCTTTGAATGATCTTAGTAAGAACAATTTGTTGTTGTTTATTTTAGGGTTAAAACAATTTTTCATCCATCAATTTCAGGATTATCTGTATGTATGTTTCAGCCCTAGTAGTTATGAAAGCACTGAGCTATAAAAAAAAATAATTCTGTAAGAATAAATAATAATAAGTAATATATTATTATATAAATATTATCTGTGTTACATTTATTATTAATATTATGTGTTCATAATCAATATAAAATAAACATTTAGCTTCGTTACACGAAGTTCAAAGTTCCCTTTGGGGGTAGTTTTTTGAATTCAAGGTTTCAACTTGACTTTTTCTGTTACAGTAATTCTGCATTTGGGTTTCTATATACTTTCTTCTTAAAAATTCTTACACGTTATGTCATATGAACTGAAAAGTATGCTCTTGATTTGCAACCTTCACTGATTCTTCTAGGAGAGTGAATAGCTCAAATAAATTTTCTTCATCTTCATCGTTATTTATTTGTTACGTTTTTTCTTCCAGATATTTTATTAGTAAACCACCCCGATTAATACACTTATATGAGAACATATTTTAACTACTTTCTACAGCACTGCTGTGTATTCTACATAAAGAAATTACATTAAACAACAGTCTCCAAACTCTCACAGATCAAATAACTGTCATATTAAAGCAAATTATGCACGTCTCAGAACATTGATTAAAGAAATACATATAATAAACGTATATATCTATTTGGCAGTAAGAACAAAAGTAAAATACGAATAGCGGTTCTGCTCAACATTAAGAAAATCAGCTATATAATCAGCTATAAATACACATCTTGTTGTAATAACAAATGTGGATATAATTATGTTGCTACTAGAACAATAAATATGTAACAGAGATTTGATTGATTTATGTTAATATGTGATATCATATAAAAACATATATATTGTACCCAAACCATAGATTTATAGTGTACAAAAAATAAGAGTCGAATTGTTAAATCAACTTGAAAAAACATCCCCAAAAGGAGAAAATAACTTCGAACAGCGTGTGCGGAATTAACTATTATTTTATTGTTACAATATTCTTTTTGTATGTCGATGCTTTATAGATACTAGGACTAAATTGTACATATAAATAATCCTGAATCCTATCGATGAATAATATGAATTTTATCCTTAAAATAATCAATAACCCAATGCTGCTGCTTAGATCAAACAGGTTTTATTTTTTAATTGAATTACTTCATTGAAAGAACTTGAGGAAAAATATATAATAAGCCCAAATATAATTATACACTCATCTACATATAATAAAAAGTCAAATTGGCACCTTAAACCCAACTCAAAAAAATCACCCCTCAAAAAGGGAAAATAATGATAACTTTGAATTGCGTGTACGGAATTAAATATTATTTTATTGTTACAATATGCTTTTGTATATTTTGGTGCCTTTAGGTATAACTAATAGGGCTGAAACATTTATACAAATAATCCTAAAATTAATCGATGAATAATTAGTTTAACGCTAAAATAACCAATAACAAATAGCTCCTACTAAAAATCATTCAAAGAGATTTTATTTTTTATTTACATGTTCTACCACACAGAAAAAACTGAAAAAAATATATAATAAAACTAAATGCACACGGTCTAATATAACGAAAAGCCAAGTTGGCACCTTAAACCAAACTCAAAAAACCACCCCTAAAAAGGGAAATAATAATAACTTTGAACTGAGTGAAGGAATTAGTCTTGATTTTTTATAGAATCCCATAATTAGTGTTTACTTACATAATTTTTTTGAACGTGATAGCTTAAGTAATTCCTGAGAAAAGAAATATTGAATTTTTCCACCCTTATGCTAATATCTCGAATGGGGTGGGGGGGCACTTTTCAATGGCTTATCTTTGAACAACATTCCAAGGGAGAGTGTGCTCACAATAAACTTCGAATAAAAAGTTCGTACGGAAGTAACCACACTGAAAAACCCATTTGGTTACCTAGAGCATTGACAATACTATTGACAGAAGCTTTATCAAAAGCTCCTTCTATATCTAGGAATACGTCCAGGGTAGGCATTTTATTGCCCAACCATCTGTCAGGTTCTGTGATCTAAGCATTACTCATAAATTTAGTAGATGTACGCATTTTATTTTTTAGTGTCTGTAATTTCAAACCAAGTAACCAATAATAATAAAAATAGATCTAATAAAATGTTAAGAAATCAGAAAATGTGTTCAAAATATAATTAATTCCTTATGCTTTACTGATCTTAGAAAATGCCAGTAAATTTTGTTGTATCATAACAATAATTTCTATTATCAACAAAAAAATTCTAAATACACCAAAGTATATACAATATAATATAAAGCAGAAACTGAAAGGTCAACACCTTGTCTGTATTAAGATTTCCATTTCAATAATAAACCCAGAACACATCGAAATAAATATCCTTTGAAGTGTCTGTTCCCTCTGCAAAGAACAAACTTCGCAAAATCAACGAACAGACAAGCGCAACCCTCCTTTAAATTACGCAAATTTCCGAAACGGATTTGCCTATTTTTTCCCAGCTATTTACACCTGACATCCTGCTCACATCAATTCTCTTTCGCTTTTTCTTTCTACGCCCGGCCATAATCGAACGTCAGCACGGCGAAATAAAGTTGGGATCTCCGACAACCGTTCATATTTCTACGTATATAGGCGCGCTTCTGTTTGCGTGCGGTTTTTTCACGCACACATATGTACATTTCTCTCTTTCAGAGGTTCGTCTGAAACGTAGCGTTCGAAGTTTAATTGAAAATCGTGCGCTTTGATGTCGTAAAACCGCCCTCACCGCAGAGCGAATCGAGTTCGCGAACGGCCGACAGGTTATTAACTCCCTTCATTCGTTTTGATCGGATTGGGACGATAGAAATCCATTTCGATATATCGCTGCTGTATCTGTACGAAATCCTAATGGATGGATAACGTGGTGGATGGCTGGCAGTCACTCTGTTAGTCTGAACGAACGAAGAGTTATCTGTCGGCGTATTTGTTTCGTCATCGATAGCCAGTCAATTTTAATTAAAAATGTTGTTGGTTTTTACGTTAACGAATGAGAGAAATGTATTACGCTACTGTTTGACGTTTGAAACGTCTTTAAAATCGATGATGCGAGCATAACACTACAATCTTCCTCTCGTTCAAAAGAAGAAGATGAAAGTGTGTGCCAGCACTCGCTCTAACATTCATTGCGATCAGATATCAGGAATTGGGTACGTTCAAAGTGAACCAGGAGTGGTTTCCAGGAAGATTGTATGCCTGCAACTTTTTCTGGATTCCAAGTGTTTATTTGAAGATAAGTATCCCTTCCTCGGCAATAAACTCACTCATCCTGTGTTCCAAAACCTTTTTCTGGAAACAAAAAGATTTCAATCAGTTAGTCTTTATTTAGTATTAAGTTATATTCAAATGCAGTAATCGGAAAATATTATTTGGATGGAATTTATTACCGAAATAGATTCGAATCAGGTATATGCACTTATACAAGTGGAAGAATAGATACATATTGTAGTTTCAAATCGACAATTTAACAAATATCGTCACGTTAATAATGAGATTTTCATCTTAAATTCTCATTCAATTATTCTTCCACTTATTAAGTATATATACGAATTTCTCTGTATAATACATTAGGTTGACCAATAGCACTGAAGGTCCTTAACCGAGTGTTACACACTTTTTAATGTGACCTAATTATGTATAGTGGCTTAAAGTCGTCCTACAATTATTGTTATCTTTTATTGTAGTTTCAGATCGGCAATTTAGCAAATATATGCACTTATGTTAGTTCAATTATACACGTTTTTTTTTTCTCGCATCACCAAAGTACCGAGGTAACTTAACACCTTGGTCCTTTGTATTTTTTTTTGTAACAGAACGGATTTCCTTATCTGGAAACTTTTGGGGAATGGTCAGCCCAAATTCATTCAAGCAAAACCAAGCCCCGTCTACATGTAACCCCACCTGCTCTTTTGACGGACGAGCCACTGCTGGAAAATAAGCTTTTTGTTCGGTAGCGAATGGTTTTAGCCAAAGATGTTTCCCAAGCCGAAGCAGGGCCGTTAGTTAGCCTAAAGATTGTCGAGTTACCCACCTCGTCGGCTTTCTCTTACCGAAATAACTTCCTCTCCAAAACTTTACTAGGGGTACTAATTGAACTGCTGTTTTTTAATGGCGAAATAATAGAGTGTCTATTTTTTACAATTATTTATTGAATAAATTGAGACTATAGAATTTAACAAACAAGCTACAAATTAAGTAAAATAACAAGTAAATCACAAAACGAAACACGATTAATTAGATGATTATTTTAAAATTTTTATAATGTTTTTTAACTTAAGCACTAGTAATTTTTACTTACAAAATTATTTATTAAGGGAGAGAGAGAGAGAGAGCGAACGAGTTACGGTTTCTACGTATTTGCAATGGTTAGTTTTAAGCAGAATTTTTGAACATCTTACGAGCCGATGTGGGTAATTAATTCTTCCCGTAATCCAAAATATTTAAGGCAGAAAACTTTACTCAACATTCACAAAGATTTAAAAGAAAAGGGGATTTTTTCAAACGGTTTTTAGCACAAAAACAAGACACCTCTCGAGGAAAGCTTTTGCTTCCTGTTTACGAATTTTCAAGCTTATTTTAGTTGCAAAATTTTAAGAAGAGAAGTTTTAATTTTTTTAAATTTTAAGATATAGAAACGCCCGGAACGAAGGGGTAACGCGTGCTTTTCTGTAGCTGAATCGGGGTCCGCGAAGCAATTGTCTCAAAACAGCAATGTAAAGAATGTTTATAAACTTTAGTTGTGACGTCATTCCGTACCGATTGCTAGTTCCGCTTCTCTTTACAGGAGGGCGCAAGAATGATCGTTGGCGTTATTTTTCTGAACTTCAAACGTTCTTCTGGAGAGTAACGTGGGATTCGCTGGTTAGCATTTGTGACATACAATGAACAAAGAAGCAGATAAAAATTAAAATAATACCGTATTATCTCAACTACGCGAGACTTTAAACAAATAGACTGTTATTTCCTGTGAAGCAGACGCTGCTTCAGCGAATGCCACAGTACTTATAATCAACGTATTAATAAAATGAACTTAAATACTTTGTATTATACAGGATGGAATTCCGAATTCTTACATTTTATAAATTTGGAAGAAAAATAACAGTATATGCTAAGAAAAAGAAATTTCATTCTAAAAAATGCTTTGTATAATTGCAGTACGTCTAGTTGCATCTCGGTGCTGATGCTTGACTTCCTGATAAGAGCGCCCACTGCATCCACCGTTCCTATACCATCGTAACTGGTATTTAATTGATATCACAACAGCTATATCTGACTCTAAAAACTAGTACTTGCAATACAAATATTCGTGACTGTCTACTTGATCGTACAAGAGATTTTTAATACACAGACAAGCGTACCTACTATTTAGAATCACTTATAGGTTACATAATAAAATATTTTATAATAATAATTTGCTTACACCTTCCCACGGCAACAGTTTTCAGTGTTTTCAAACAGAAATGAAGCGTGCCGCGGAAAAATTAGAGTGTGTAAACTAGCAACAAAAAATCTGGTTTTGTTGCTTATGAACATGCGAGCATAAGTAGATCAGAACACTTGTCGATTGTAATCAACGATTTTCATCCTTGCTCATAACAGCTCCACCCACCCTTCTACCGGCTACTTTTCTCCACCACCAACTATTCCTCACCTCTACCATCTCCAACTACATCCTCCATCACTAACTAATTACTACCACTAACTACGGCTGCTGTCACCAACCACCACCACCAACCTCACCCACCGCCACCAATAACTGTCACCACCACTAGCAGTTGCCCCCACCATCGCTAATTACCCCCACCACCAGCAACCATCATTCACCGCCACCAATCACTCCCCACCACTACCAACTACTCCTTACCACTATCAACTACTCCCTACCGTTACCAACTACTCCCCACCGTTACTAATTACTCCCCACCACTACCAAATGCTCCCCACTCCCACTATCAAAAACTATCCCCTCCACCGCTAATTGCCATCACCTCCATTAACTGCCACCATCACCGCCAACTACCCCACTAACTACCTCCCACCACAACACTCTTTCCCTGTCAACCATACTGCCACATTCCTTCCTATTACCACCCAACTCCCACGATGTTAAAAAAAAATATTTCTTTTCGATTCCGCCTCTGATTTAAAAAAATAACAACCACAACACACAATTGTTTAAATATATACATATATTTATATACATATGTATGTACTATCGACTCAAAAAAGATGGCGTAGGGAAAATAAGTCGTAAGGAAACATAAAGAAAAATACATCTCTTTTAATCTACCAGCGATTGCGCATGTGTAGATTCTAAGAATTATTTTCTTATTAAAACTAAAACACTGCGAATGTAAATCTATCCGAAAAGGTTGCGGCGTCTTTGTCGCCGCATAACATCAAAGGAATTATCTTTCGGAAAAATTGTCAGCATATACACCTTTCCTTCGTTGTTTATTTTAGCCATCGATTACTCGCAGGTGACCAGATGCTATAATTTGTGCAAAAAATATTTAAAATGTGTCCTTGTATAATTATTTGAAGAAATAAATTTACTGAATAATAATAATCTTTACACTGCCCTTCGTTTATTGCTTTAACCTGTGCTTTACTCCATTACAAGTAACTCTCGTTATACAGCTAATAACACTCTCACATTATTGTTGTTGTTAGGAAGTGAATTGTATTCATGTATGTCGACTAGTCCACATTAACAACGATAATAATACTTATATAACTACATGAACGTTAAAATTTCGGATTATAATTGGGTAATTTCAAAGCGGTTCAAAATGACAGCATATAACAAAGTTGAAATTACTTCATAGTTCGGTGTCTACTCATTGTGCTGTCCGGTAAAGTTTTTGATTCCTATACTAATAAAGCACACCGTGTTGTATGCTTACTTCGCCTAATAATTCCATTACCGCTTGTGTGTTCGTTTGAAACGTGTCTTTGGCTTCTTCTTGTGTGCTAATGCAATTTGCAATGAACGAAAGAATACAATCGCAAGCAACATAGTTTTACGCTAGTGAAGCAGAACGAACAAAGCATTATTGAAAAGATTTATAGGTATAAAGAGAATACATACTCTGTGTTGCTTAGTATGAAATACTAGAAGAAAATTACCTATGTTGAAAAAAAAAAACTGTATGTAAAAATAGATTTATTTCACTTAAAATTCAATTATGAGTCTGACATATAACGCAATTTATTTGAAAGCTGTAAGAAAAGCAGTTAATATTTGTTTAGTCATTTAATATTTATTAATATTGCTTACTGACAATGAAGCTCGCTTCAAAAAAAATTACTCGCAATATTAATATTCGTTAAGTAACGTGTCGAGACGGATGGCTATATTCTAAAGTAAAATAATTCATAACTTTGTCAAAGTAAATTAGAGGAAATTGTACTACAATGGAGGAGCATTAACAGTAATCCGAATGTTGCTTTGATAGATTAACGTAGGCTCGAATTTTATTGCTCTATAAAAAGAAGATTTAGTTAGCTACATCGCTGGATAATGTAAAAAAAAAAATAATGTATTCACGTATATTATGCCCAATAAATTTGAGAAAATTTTGCGTGTTTACGTTTCATAAAAAGTAAAGGTTAAAATGCGGTATCGCATGACAAATTACAAGGCGATTTTTCGTGAGTAATCATTCGGTTATTTTAACATTTTCACAAGAGGATTGAATTACTACTAGTAACCTTGTTGAAATAAAATAGTATTTAATTCTTTTTCTAGGTTAACAATCGTATTTTTGCGTTGTAATAATAATCCGTTACTTTTTGTGGTGAATAACATTTGAAAATATGTTAATCTGGAAATTTTGTTTGAATTTATACCAATAGTTTTAATTAACAAGAAATATACACTTTGGCAAGTGATGGTCAAAATGTAAATAAGAAACATACCTTAGAAAACCCACGCAGAGAAATATAGTCTGAAGGTGATTGAACATTTTTTTAATCTATATTGTTGTTGTATTGATATGCAGCTGATTCACGTATTACTTTTGATAAATTGGGTGATATATTTATAAATCAATAATTTAACTAAAATAGTCTTTAAAATCACCAAACTATTGTATAGCTTAAATACGAATTACGTTATAACTAGAGACCGGATTATATGCAAAGTGCATATATTTTATTTTTCGCATATCTTTAATTATAGTCTATATGTAGACGTATTACACTAATTGAAGTTAATTAGCGCTAATTAGTGATTGCATATATTGCATATTTAGGCATTTCTATGCATATTTTTACAAAAGTTGCATATATTGCATATTTAAGCTTTTTCTTATCCTTTCTATTATTGAAAAGTCCTAGTAATTCCTAATGTAGATCGACAACCGACAATTCTCAGAACGATAAATCTTTTACATTGGTTTCTCTAATACTTTTTTCCAAGAACTGCACGTGTTTAATTTCGCCTAGCAGAAGGGATGTGGTAAATACGTTTTATATTATTTAATTCCCGATAAACCATTCATTCATTGAATATCTTTGAGCGAAACAGCATGCAATTGTGTTACGTTTTTAAACACTGTGCGTACATACAATGAGTATAGCGAACAAAATATCTTTATGGATTAAGCCATATCCTGAACTGGTAAAGGATAGCGACAAAATATTTTGTCGAGCCTGCAGTAAACTGGTAAGTTTAATTTTACAAAAAGCTTCACAATTGTTTTTAAATTCTTTAACTTTTGATATAAATAAAATGACAATTGTTGTTGTAGGTGTCTCCTGAGAGAAAATACCTGATTGATCAACACGCTAAAACTCCATCACATATTGGAAAATGTGAAAAACTAAAGCGATCCGCATGTGTGCAGCAATCTATACGTCAATGTGTAGCATCAACTTCACGAAACTCAGAACAAGAAGAATATAATACGGATCTGTGTAACGCATTAATTTCGTCTAACTGTCATTAGCAAGATTAAACAATGTTAATTTGAAATCATTTCTGCAAAAATATTGCAAACATAATATACCTGACAAAATACCTTACGAAAAAATTATGTCACATCTTGTTACAGCAAACAATAGCAGAGAAATTCAACAATTGTAGGGAATAATTTATTTATATCATGGTAGATGAAGTACGGATAAGTGTGGCCGTTATACTGCTCATTTGTTAATAGGAATTCTTCATGAAGATATTGTAGGTAAATCATATTTAATTTATTGTAAAGAACTTCAAAAAACAAATAATGTGACAATTGCCCAATTCGTTTAAGAAGGTTTATCAAATTTCTTTTTACCTGGAAGTATACCTTGTGAAAAAATTTTACTAATGTCCGACGCTGCATTATACATGATAAAAGCCGCGCAAATTTTTTTTTTTTTTATAGTAACATTATTCATACCACTTGTTTAGCTCATGGGTTCAATCGTGTAGCCGAAGACATTAGGAATCAATTCCGTTTGATTAATGATTTAATTAGCAATGTTAAAAAATATTTTTACAAGCACCTTTACGAATCCAATTTTATAAGGAGCGACGACTTCCCGGTTAAGTTGCCTCCTGAACCGATTAATAATAATCGAGATGGGGTACATGGTTAGAGGCTGCAATTTTTTTCGCCGATAATTTTAAAGGAATAAAAAATGTAATACTTGAAATCACTGCTGACTGCATTGCTCTAGAAAACTGTAAAAAGATAGTAACATCAACAGAATTGCTACAAATCCTTTTGTATATTATGTCAAATTATAGCTTTTTTTCAAGTTCCATTCGTAAACTAGAAACGCAAGGGATGTCGCTCTCGGATCAGTCGAAATAGTAGACGAATTTGAATATGCTATGTAAGAAGGTTAAGGGTACAATAGGTAATTCTATAAACGATAAATTTAAAAAAGTGGCAAATAAAAATGCAGGGTATTTGAAATTGAAGAAAGTTAAGAAAATTTTGGAAGGTGAAACAGTAAACGATTTCGACTTTAATTTTAGTTTAGAATGTATTGCAAATAAGTTAAAAAATGCACCATTACATCTGTGGATGTTGAAAGAAGCTTTTCTATTTCGAAACATATGTATTCTGATAGAAAGACAAAACTTTCTTTTACCAATTTTGAAAAACATTTAATTATAAATTGTTTTAGAAATATGTTGTGAAAAAATTTTATGCTAATAAAGTTAATGTTTAAATTTCTGCTCTTATTTATTTTATGTAAAAATTTTGCATATTGTCGCAATTTTTTCGCATATATGCCGCTGGTTTATGCATATTTTCTCAAAAATCGATGCATATATATGCGCATATATTCCAGTTTTTCGTTTGCATATAATCCGGTCTCTACTGATAACATTTTCGAAACGGTTTTCATTCTGTCACTTAATTTCTTTCGGCGAAGCAAAACCTCAAAACGTTAAACCAATTCCAGAATTTTTTACGTAATCTTCAAGCCAGCTAACTAGTTCCACCCCAATCTCTCAAATCCATCTCTTATCCTCATGTAAAAATGCAACTCTCTCACGACACCAAATTTTTTTCTTTCTGCATCGACTACTCACTCGCTTTGCATCACAAAACACTTATGGCAAAGCACAAATCTAGCGTCGCATAAGTCTATACCCATTGCTGGTATTTATTTCGTAAAACGTATTACCAAACCGGACGTTCAACTTTTTTTTTTTTTTTTCGTTGCTTCGCGAAAAATACGACAAGACGAAGTCAGCCGTATA
>RXPK01003714.1:0-88336 GCA_004143645.1 Protaetia brevitarsis
TCATACCAGAGATATATAGAGGATGGAGATGCTAGATGCTCTGATAACCTACTCAGGTGCAGCAAGAAAGAAGCTAAAACCATTACTGGGTTGGTAACTGGACACTGTCCCTTGAAAAAGCATCTATACAGCACAGACCGAGTAAGCGAACCGTGCTGCAGAAGATGCGAACTACAGGAGGAAACGAGTTTACATGTAATCTGCATATGTGAGGAATTGAAGGTACTCAGGCAGAAATATTTCGGGAGAGATCTATTGGAGCCCTCGAACAAGTTTACAAGTTTACAAGTTCCCACTGGTCAAGATACTGGGCTTTATAGAAAACACCAAGCTGCTCGAGTGGAAATAAGGGACTTAATAGGGATGGTACAATTAGCACCAAGCTCGAGTGCCCGGACTTTAGGTGCCCACCCCAACTTAATGAATGAATGACTATGTATGTATTAGCTCGTATTAAGAATACGAAGGAACAACAATCGGCTATTTTTTCGCCATAGTATAATTTGATTCTAACTGACAGCCTAGTTAGAAAGCCCTTTCCTTTCTATATAAAGCTATATAAAGCAAATAGAATAGAAATGTGCAACATACCTATATCAGAACTTTTTGAAATGTGCAAACTCAATTTCTCTGTGGCTGAACAATTGAAAACCGGAAGTGAATAATGCTACTACACCACAACCAGCAGAATATGGTAATTAGTATGTTTCAACAAGAAGGAACATGTACAATGCAGCAGGTAATGAATCTAACATTGTAGTAAAGTAAAGAAGGAAATATTACTTTGTACTAGTATTATTATTTTTTTTAGTATAACCGTGAACTATGTAATGTTATCTAAATGCACAAATTTGGAAGGAAAATACTAAATCAGTAAATATTTTCATTGATCTAAAAATGTGGACCAAATTGAACCTGAGAAAACAACTTTTAATGAAAAGCAATAAGCCAATAAGTAAAAAAAAATATGTTATAAATGTATTGCGTGTTTTATTAGAATATTTCGGGCGGTTTATACAAAGCTTATAATCATAAGAATGTCCATGTTCTAGTGCTTCTACCATATTTGTGCTTCTACGAAGGAAATCCAGAAAACAAAGAGTTCATGTATCATTGTTACATAAGAAAGTAAATTAGAGACATACCGCGCAGGTTATCCATATGTGCTAGCAGGTACATCATGCAGGAATAGATAATAGATGTGTTGGTCCTTATAGAGTCGCAAGCGGAACTCTCTAAACAGCTACACAGGAAAACTCAGAAACGGTTATCGGTATTCGGACAAGTACAAACGACATGTTAAAGGAATAATTCCTTCATCGATCTATCATTTGTCACGCAGGTAATGGAATGCTATCGGTATGTCGAACAGGCGGAAATGCAAGAGATCCTTTGCGTGAGTGCGTGTACCTGCATGCCTATTTGTGAGTTGAATGTGTAAAGAAGTAACCGCCGGCGGTAACGCATTAGAAATGGGAAGAGTACCAACAGGTTTTAATTCACGACAGATACTACATAGTGTCCTCAAAAGGAACAGTACAGCGTTAACAAAGGCCAATAAATTAACGTAGCCACTATGGTTAATTTCCCCAATAGACAATACATGCAAACAAGTGAGGATTTCTCTTGGATAATTGATACGAAGGTATTGCATACTTTGGCTGTTTGTGTAAATAACCTTTCGAATAAGCGCGTTTATCTTAATGAAATACTTGTTCTTTCTTGTTTACATTGCAATATATTTTCTCATATATTAATATATGGAGAAGAGCTATTTTTACCGAAATTCTGTTTTATTGAAAGCTCTTCACATATGCAAATATTTTGATGTCACATTATGTATTCTTTCTATTGTAAGTTGTAAACGGATGCTTCATTAAAAATAGCATAGATAAGAATGCATACCTCTATTGTTCAATGAGTTTTTGAGAAAGTTATGCCAGGTGCAAATAGCAATAGATAGAGGTACCTATTTATAGTCAGCAAGGTACCAATATGTGATGACTACCGATGTGTACTTGTTTCTAGGACCTATATTTTTTTGGCCAAAACTAGCAAAGTTAACTGGAATATAATGGAATTTGACGTTCGGAATATTTTAGATGGTATTAATAAATACTTTAATCGTTTCTGCGACCTAGTTGAAGGGAAGAATAAAAAAGGTATGAAATGTAAACCATGTATTACGGTTTACTACAAAATTAGGCAACTAGCATAATAAATAAAGATGCTTCATTATTTTGTGATTGAGCAAATTTATACACGTCGCTGATATTATATGTGAGGATGTATCGCTTCCGTTTTCAAACTTTTTCATGAATTTCAAATCACACTTAGAACAGGTCTTCACGTTGAAATTAATTAATAGAGAGCTAATTAATGTGGAATAATAGTAGCATAACGGGGAACAAAAACTTTTCTGCGCACGTACAGACTTTTTTTTTGAAAACTAAAGCTTACTTATGTGAATATTTCATATACAGGTCGCTAAAAAGTATGAATACAGTTAAATATTTTCAGAACGGTTTAGCAGAGCTCGTTGAAATTTGGCATACAGTTAGAAGTGTTTAAATTCTATCATCTGAAATTTCTTTCAATTTTCTACCATCATTTATTTTGAAAATACAAGGCTAACTTGATTTTTTTTAAATGGCACGAAGGGTCAAATTTAATATTTTTGAAAAGAGATTTTTTTCTGCGTTCTGTGATGTAACACGTCCATATCTTATTTTAATCGAAACTTTAAAAAAAAATTCGAACTAGTAAAATTTTGAAAAATGAAAAATTTTGTTAGCCTTGGAAATGTCTTTGTCTATCGCTACTTCTTCGCTGCATGAAGTTTGACCAAAACATAAATAATAATAGTTAATAATAATTGTAAAAATAACACATTTAACTGAAACAGAACAGATTTTAATAAAAAGAAGCTCCAACAAGAAATTACATAATTTTTGTTACAAAAGATGTTCGAAATGATTTCCATTTACCTCCTGGCAATAATGAACACGTTGAGCAAAATTTTACAAAGAATCAATCAAAATATTTGGAGAAATACTGACAATTTCGTTTCTTATACGTTCTTGTAGGTCTTCGATTTATAATGGTCTGTTGACATACACTCGATTTTTTACATGACCCCACAGGAAAAAGTCAAGTGGGCGGTGCTCCGTCTTGTTGAAACCATATGGTTTCTGTTGGTATACAATTTCGATTGCCGTGGTTTGGAAATATTTCCCTAAGTCGTGGAACAATATGTTGTTGTAAAAGTTGCAAATATCTTTCAGACATTAAATCGCCGTTAATGAAAAAAGGACCTACGATATTCCGACCAATAATGTCACACCAAACATTAATTTTCTGTCGATGCTGCGTATGAACCTGCGCCATCCAATGCGGATTTCTGTCAGACCAATATCGACAGTTATGGCGGTTAACATAACCATTTAGACAAAAAGTTGACTCATCAGAGAAGAGGACTCGATTAAAAAAGTTACCATCCTGATTCTGTGCATCATAGTTTCGCAAAATTCGGTTCTGCAGTCAAAATCGTCGTCACTTAATTCTTGTAGCAAATGAATTTTATAAGGATGATATTTTTCGCGTTTCATTATTTTTTGAATGGATCCTCTACTCATGTTATGGTTCAACGCCAACTGTTGTACTGAATTTTTTGGATTTTCTACCACATCCAACATAACATTCAAAGAATTTTCTTCGTTGGTAATAATTCGAGGTCGCCCAGGTCTTGCACGGTCTTTAACGCTATCAGTTTCTTGAAATCTTTGTAAGGTTTTTGAAACCGTCGTCCTGGAGATCGGTTTCCGGTTTGGATGAATTTCATTAAAAAGAGTCACTACCTGAGCACAACTTCGTTTTCTGTCGCCATAAACAACCATCATGAGAATTTCTATACGCTCAGTTTCGCTCAAATGTACCATTGTTAAACAAGTTATTGCACACAAGTTTAATTTTTAGCGAATATACAAGAGACACACCGTCAATAACAGCATTTTCAAAGCTAACTTAGTTTTATTTTTCCAGAATTAAATTTTTGAATTTAATTTTTTTTTTTGCCTTTTAATAAAAATAAAGGTGGGCATGAGTTACATTACTGAATTCAGAAAAAAAAATGCTCCTTTTAAAAATATCAAATTTGACCACCCGTGCCATTTAGAAAAAATCAAGTTAGCCTTGTATTTTCAAAATAAATTAGAAAAAGTAGAAAATTGAAAGAAATCTGAGATGATAGAATTTAAACACATGTAGGATAGAGTGGTTGATACGGCTACGTGATTAATTGATTATTAACTGTTTTTATATAATGTTAGGAATTACGACAGATGGCGTTAGAAAGACGAGCTGGTAATATGTCATGTTTTCGTTTGTATACGTTTATTGAAAAATAAAGTATTTAATTGAAGAAAAAAGTGATACTACTTAATATTCAATTCCTACAATATTGGTGGCTCAACCGGGATCGAGTATTCGAGTGATTAAGCAATCACTCGTCTGTATCAACTACGGTTAGTTAAGTTGCGTTAATGAGTAGTAGAAATTGGAAATAGAAGAGAATAAACTATGAAGTTAAAAGACGTTCCCGCCATTTTAGTAAATATTAAGAATTCCAAGACAGAGGCTATGCGAGTATTATACAAATTACTATTCGAATCCCGAATAATAGAAAAAAAGGCTTCGAGAATTTTCTGGGTTTGCGTTTGAAGTGCAGCCACCAGAATTCAACGCTAAACTTCAATATGCAAAAACTAATCTTACGTTGGGAGATTAGTTGCGATTTGCAATGTTTTGTGTATGGATTACAACGGGGATGAAGACGAAATCATACGCCGAATCTGTGACCACCTAATGCGCTTAGAGAAGCTATGCACCATTTGTACCGCTGATGATGAAGATGACGAAAGAGAAGAAGCAAGCGAAGACGTTAATAAAAATGAAGAAGAAAAAGACAACAATGGCGATGTTATAAGAAATGAGAATACAGGTGCACATAGAAGCTGCAAAACGACACCGAGATTTATGATGACATTTAAGGACGTACAAGAAACCTTGCCTACATACGATGGCGGGAGAAAGATTCCAATTAACGAATGGATAACAAGTATTGAAGAAACCGATCTATTAATGGATTGGAACGAAACCGAGACGTTGATTTACGGGCTACTTACCGGCGCATTACTTTTTGTACGGGCAGAGAAGGGTATAATGACGTGGGATACGTTAAAAGCGATATTATGAAGAGAATTTGGCCAACGAACCAACAGCGCTACACTCCATCAAACATTGTCCAGAAGAAAGAAACAAAAGAATGAGAGTTTTCTGCAATACTTTCTAATCATTAAAGAAATTTCCTCTCAAGGAAACATCGAAGATGACGCATTAATAGACTATGTTATAGAAGGTGTAATCGACGCTGAAATGAATAAAGCTATTTTATATGGTGCGACTACACTTCGAGAGTTTAAGGAGAAATTAAAACTGTATCAAAATCTAAAAGAGAAACAGTCTGCAGGAGAAGCAAAGAGTGGAGGAAAAGAAACGAGAGGAGTTCAAGACACCTAGACCATGAATAGACGTGAAGAGAAAGACACTAGATGTTTCAGTTGAGGCGGAAAAGGGCACCGAACACAAAACTGTTATCACAAGGATAAAGGTACCAAATGTTTCTCATGTAACGAGTATGAAGAAGATGGAAACCGAGTGTGTATTGCTCAAGAACGCCATGAAAATCTTCCTGGTTGTGTTGATGTGTTATTAGGAAAAGCGTATTGGCGCACCAAAAATGGACGATAGCAGAGTGTTCTTGAAGGGAATCGGAGACAATCTAATTAAAGATCTGATATCAGAACTGGCTTCGGGATAAAATGGCCCGTCCAAGTGCGTCTGAATCGCACAAGTCCAATTGTTCTTGTTAAAAGAAGGATGCAAGCATTTGTCTATGTGTGGATTATAGGCACTAAACATAAAGTTATCAAAGGACAGATATCTGTTACCCCTTATCGAAGACCACATAAATAAACCAGCTAAGCCTAGAATATTCACTACACTGGATCTTAAGAATGGATTCTTTCATGTACCGGTAGCAAAAGATTAGTATAAAATACACAGCCTCTGTAACACCTAGTGGTGAATATGAATTTCTAAAACACCCTTTGGACTCTGTAACTCGCCAGCCGTGTTTTAACGATATATTAAACGATATAGTCAAACCTCTGATATTAAAAGGTATTGTATTATCCTACATGGATGTCATTATCATTCCAGCAGAGGATGAAAGTGAAGCTTTTCAGCGACTAAAAGAAGTACTAGACGTCTCAGAAGAAAATCGTTTAGAAATGTGTCAGTGTATGAAGTCCAAAGTGCAATATTTAGGACACGAAATAGAGAATTATATGGTAAAGCCGTCCTCAAAGAAAATAGCAACTGTTGTGAAGTTTCTTGAACCCACCACTGTTAAAAAAGTTCAAAGTTTTTTGGGCCTAACGGGTTATTTCAGAAAGTACATAAAGGACAACTCGTTGATAGCAAAACCATCCCAATAAGAACATAAACGTTAAGAAAACGTTGTTCTTAACGGTAACCGAACGTTTCGTAACGTTTATAAACAACGTCGAAGCGACATATCTATGTCCCGACAAAATACGTTGACAAAAAGTTACTTATTAAGCGTTATTTCACGTCATATTTTAACCTTTAATTTTTAATAGAAAATATCGTTAAATAGAAACGTTTAGCACAAGGTGTATTTTAACGTTTAATAAACCACCTCTGTAAAACGTAAAAAGTACGTTTATAGTGCTACGTGATATTATCGTTCAAAACAAACGTTTATTGGTAAGTGGAGTTTAACGTTCATAAAACATCTATGTAAAACGTAAAAAATCGGTTTACAGGTAACGTAACCTCAACGGTAACCCTTCGTTAGTGTGGTGGAGTATGCCATACCCCAGTATGTTTGCCTACATACTGGGGTATGGCATACTCCACCACACTAACGAAGGGTTAATAAAATTTCTATATCAAACCTTTATAATCACGTAGTAGTAACGTCACATCTGCGTAATTTAGTGAGGTGCCGAATGTATGAAAATCAACAGCTTTATAAATTATAGGTGAATTATCAGGTTCGTTGCATTCATGCGCTCTAAGACGCTGCGTTATAGAAACTGTACAACACTTACCAAGTTCCAGATGTGACATATATGTTACTTTATATTTACAGTGCCGTTTTATGTGGTGATAACGAAAAATTGGTTATAGATTAAAAGTCATAATGTCCAATACTAAATTAAATTTTATTTTAATTAAATCATTCAATGATCACATCATAGTATTGAACTCAGGATAAGCTCTTCAATGAAACATAATGCTTCTTCAGAAAAACTAAAATGTAATTACCTATAAATATAATACAATGCAATAATAACAATAATAATAATAAAAAGATAATAGAATCCTTTACCAAAACTAAGAAAGTAAGTCATTTCATTTATAGATATATTCATTTTCCCTTTTTCTGCACATCCAGGTCTTCTACCCAAACAGTCCATTGGGGCGTATATTTCAACCAGTCCTTCACTGCACTTTCTGCTGTATGTATGTATTGTTTAATTGTAACTTTAAATGGAAGACTCAAACAATAGGTATCATAAGTACCACCAAGGACTACAGACTGTAAATTTTAGAGATATATATATATATATATAAGTTAATGTTTACTTTGATTGGTTTCCTAGATTTTTGTATTACAAACGAATGAAAGTATTTGATACTCACTGTATATTGTTACTATAGTTTCCGTATTATTTCTGGTTCCCGTTTTGTGAAAACTAAGTGTTCCTTCCCTTCCAGTTATGCTTCACTGCAACGACGTCATGTAACAGTAATTAGAATAATTTCTTTTATACCAGAATCCAGATTTTAGAATCATCAGCATTCGCTAACCTATATATTTGAAATATATATGTTATTTTAATTAAATTTAAACTATCCGTTACATTTCTTAGTTAATATAACGTTTCTTCAATGTATAGTTAAAAATTGGTTATATAATAAACGTGTTAATTATAACCATTAACGTTGTTTCAACCAATACAACGATAAATTCACGTAAATGTAACCAACTTGTTCTCACTGGGCATTAACTGATATCCTCAAGAAACCTCAGAAAATTGTTTTCGAGGAAGAACAAAGAATTCCATTTAGGATACTGAAGGAAAAATTGAGTAATGAAGCTTTGTTTAAGATATTTAACCATGGAAATAACACGAAATTACACGTTGATGCGTCGCAGGAGTATTACTCCAAAAAGATCCCGAGAGTGGGCAACTGCATCCAATTTATTACTGGAGCAAAAAGGCAAATGATGCCCAAAGAAAATACTGCAGTTACGTGCTTGAGGTTTTAGCAGTGGTTGAAGCTTTGAAAAGATTTAGGGTGTACCTATTAAGTATAAAATTCAAAATTTTGACAGATTGCACACCATTCGCAGTGATTATGAATAAAAGAGATTTATGCACCAGAGTGGCGAATGGACGTTATTGTTAGTAGAGTTTAATTATACGATTGAACACAAGCCAGGAAATCGCATGAAACACTGCGATGCTTTAAGTCGAAATCCAATAACATTCATTATCAGAAGCGAATTTTTAGAAGGATATCTTACACAAACAACAAGATGGATCGAAATTACTAGTGATACCGGCAAACATGCAGAGACAGATAATAAGAGAAGCACGCGAGTATGGCCACTTAGGATTATTGAAATTTAAATTTATTTAATACAATGCATATAAAAAAGCTTGTGCAGGAACCTAAGCATAACTACTATATAACAAGATAGAACAATACCGGTGAATATAATATAAATGACCAGCACCAAATCTATTACTAATAAAAGCAATTAAAGTAGACGAAAAGAAAAAGATGATAGTAGAGGAAGAGGGAACGATGGAATGTTAAGATCAATACTGGGGATTACCAAATAGAAATGAGGGCTAGTAATAAATGAGATTAAAATAGTATTACTAACAAAGCCAAAGTCTCCTGCAATATTATCATTAATAAAAGTGATGTTCGCAAATAGCGTACGTTATTTTTGATTTATTTTAAGATAAGATGATATTGACAGAAACAACTGTATGTTTTCCTATACCATTTTGCAGACTTACGAATGATTGCTTTGGGAATAACTAGATTTAGTTTCCGTTGATACGAGATTAGATTTAGAAGGCCGCCTACTGTTAGGTGGACGCATATTCAACAGATAACCTTCTGGTCGCGGAAAAAAGGCAAATTCACTGTGAGAGCGAATATATGAAAATTGGTTGAACTCCTTGGGCGTGCAATATTTCAATCTTCTCCGCGACTGCCATACATTCGCAAACACATCCGCATACGACGTTTCCTGTTTGGCTGCCGGAGTTTCCTTTAGGAGCACTGGGAATAAGCCGGCCCCGTATCTCTCGCAGAATAACTCGCATGAAGCATGGAGGTCCCCGAAGACAAGAATGTGAAAGGCGGTATAAAGCAACGGGCACCGGGTAAAGCGGAGGCGAAGGAAATGGAAGCAAGAGCAGCAAAGGGCGGGAAAAATAACGAATATACGGCGACGCTCCTCTAAAAATAGTAAAGTGAAGGGAAGGATCAAATCCTGGATTCTATATAGATGTATTTCGGATCAAAGAGAATCTACATATACGTACGCTCACGTTGCGGGCAAGTATTAGAACGAAAAAGGGCGCGCGTTCTCTTTCGAGGGACTCTCTACTTATATGGGAAGAAAGCTCCTCAGCCATAACGAAATTGTAACGGTGAACTAGTATACGTGTTTGCGTGTGTGTGTGCTAGCGTGGGTGAATGGTAGAAGAAACGAGAGGAATGGCATACGAGATCTCACACACGTACATAGGTAATATATGAATATTTTATGGTATGTGTCTAGAAGATGCATAGATACGATTACAAATACACGGCATTATGGTATAGTGATAACAAACCGTGATGTAAAATCTAAAATTAATCTCGACCAGATAGTATTTATGGTTTATTTTATTATATTATATCTATAAGTCTATACTTTACAAAAATTTCATAAAGCGGATGGTTGCAGATATAGTTACAGATAAATATTATGCGAGATGCTGTGCAAATTTATAATATCTTATAAGTTAAGTCACAAGTTTGCTTATTCTACACAAACCTTTAAGTAACATTTTTTCGTAAATCCATTCCTTATTTCCATAACTTTTATAGTGACAGAAATTGGGGCTATAAGCCCCTGTAACATATATCAACAGCAAAATCCTATGTAATTTCTAAGAAAAAGCTCAAGATCGAATATAAAAATGGAGAATATTGAAGTTATTAATTTTCTATGGCAGACACATTTGCATATCTTTAGGTCAATGGAAAGCAACTATTTGAAATTGGGAAGACAGGGTTATACAAGACAAATAAAAATAAAACTCAAAAAAATATATTTTCTCTCTAAAACGTTTTGTTTTTCACTGTATAGAATAGTAAATTACTTGAATTCAAAATCTTTAACTTTAATTTTGTAATGCAAAATGTCTGTCAATGTTTGCATATTTGTTTTGCTATCGGCTGAGACGACCCATTTTCAGTGTCCTCCACGTGTTCATACTTTGCCTTTATCACGTAATATTTCCAGTCAGAAAATCTCTCTAAAGTAAGGTATAAGTTACATTTTATGTAGAACATATCAATTTTTAATATTTTTAGTAGTTATTGCACAGAATTGCACCATTGAAATAAAATGGCGAGAACCCATAAAATGATACCAAGGTGACACTGTCAGAATGCCTGTACTGATGGACGTCAAAGTCAATCTATTTTTCTGAAATGAAGTGCTATATGAACAATACAAAATATGAAACAAAATACTGCTTTCCTATAAATTCTTACGGAACACACACTTTTCGAAAACGAAGCATTTTTCCTTGATAAGCTATAAAAACAATTATGGCAGCCAGCAAGAAGGGCGTATTGTGCATGGGCACAAACACTCATGAAGTCCCCTTAGAACTCTTTGGTCTGAATCGTAGACGATTGATGGAGAAGTTAGGGAGCAACCAAGACTGCGCATGCAAGAGTATTGTATTATTGCAGGGAGGGCAAGATAAGAACATTTACGATACAGACGTTGTATATGTATTCAAGCAGGAGTCCTATTTTATGTGGGCATTTGGAGTGTTAGAACCGGGTTGCTATGGTATCATAGATCTTGGAACGAGAAAATGTACACTGTTTGTTCCACGTCTTCCCACAGATTACGCCGTATGGATGGGATCCCTCTTAACTTTGGAAGATTTCAAAAAAAAGTATGGGGTGGATCAGGTTAATTATGTAGATGAGATCGTAGACGTATTGATGAGGAGAAATCCCAATACATTGTTAACATTGAAAGGGCTTAATACTGACAGCGGATTGATTGCGGAAGAAGCAATGTTCAAAGGCATTGAAAGATTTCGAGTAGATAACGTGACCTTATTTCCAATAATAGCAGAACTGCGTGTCATCAAAACCAATTTAGAACTGGAGGTAATGCGTTACGTGGCTAAAGCCTCGTCTGACGCTCACAGGAAGGTAATGCGTTTCGCTAAAGCCGGAAAAACAGAATACCAGTGCGAATCCGAGTTTCTAAATCATTGCTACGGAGCATGGGGTTGCAGGCATGTTTCTTACACTTGCATTTGTGGATCAGGTCCGAATGGTGCTATACTCCACTATGGACACGCCGGAGCCCCCAACGATCGCCTTATTAGGGATTCGGATTTGTGCCTGTTCGATATGGGCGCTAATTATTACGGGTATGCAGCTGATATAACGTGCACCTTTCCAGCGAATGGAAAATTTACTCCTGATCAAAAACTCATCTACGAAGCAGTTTTAAAATCTAATTTAGCGGTACAAAAAGAAGCCAAACCAAGCGTATCATGGGTTGAGATGCACCGACTGGCTAACCGTACATTATTGCAGGAATTAAAATCTGGAGGTTTGCTCAAGGGTGACGTGAACGATATGATGAAAATCGGTTTAGGTTATTACTTCCAACCACATGGCTTGGGACATCTGCTTGGATTAGATGTTCACGATGTTGGCGGATACCTTCCAGGACAACCAGAAAAACCGACGGAGAAGGGGCCCAATAAATTGAGATTCGCAAGAAAATTATTGGAAGGCATGGTAGTCACGATAGAGCCAGGTTGTTATTTTATAGGCATACTTCTAGATGAAGCCTTGGCTGATTCAGAGCTCTCTAAATTCTTGATACCTAGCGTCATTGAGAAATTTCGCAACTTTGGAGGGATTAGAATTGAGGACGATGTTTACATAACAGCAAACGGAATTGAGATCCTCACTAAAGTACCCAGAACCGTGGAGGAAATAGAAAATTGGATTTCTGGGAAAGATGATAGTAAATATTAAGTATTAACAATATGTAGCTAACTATTTCTTATATGATTATACCTTTTATCGCTATTTTATTCATAAATAAAGCGAAACAATATTGCACCAGATACTTTAAAGAAACTAAAACATATCTAAACATACTGCTTCTCAATCTTGCTAAGAGATGAATAAAAATATTTTCAATTATGGCAGGCAAATAGTATTTTGTGGAAAAAGAGCGTTGTTAAGCGGGCCTATATCGTTTTTACTGTACACGTTAGCTTCTAACACATTGCAAATAGAAACGATTTCGACATCTTGTTCAGTACATTCTGACATCCAACTGTTATTGTTAAGAATTACCGATTCTCAAATCTAACCCTAATTATTTTTTCCAAATTGATCCCTGATTTAAATATCATTATAGCAAAATTTGCCACCGATATAGTAGTAAATAGGTAGGTATATTGTATGAGTACAGAAATTGCCGTGAAGATGGCACTTTTCCTTTTTCACTACAGCAACAATGTATATTTGGCATAAATTGTCGATTATACATTGTCTTGCACTGTAATCTATTTCCCAGGTACCTAAGTTCCCACAAGAACTGCAGTTATCAAAACCGCAACTCTAATTTTTCCAAATATAATTCTTTAATTAAATCAGTAAAGTCCAATTTTAAACATCCTAGTGTCATCTATATTATTTACTTTTCAATAATAAATGCTAGATGGCATGCGGAGTGAGAATTTCTGACTGCTACAGTCTATAGGACGCGCCAGTTTTAAAAAAAATTACGAATAGGTTTTCTTTAGTGCGACCGGAGGCGCTGTAGGAGAATCTCGCTCAAATGTCCTCTACTCCAATATTCATATTTACAATGTTTAGTTTAAGTGAGAAAGTGTGCATGAACTCTTACATAACCAGTATCAAAGTTGTCGATTAACTTTGTGAGATAAAGAAAATATTTAAGTTTGAAACACATGAGATTTTTACTTATTAAGGATCGAAATGTGAAACCAGGTAAAACAACGCAGATACAAAAGTAAATATTTCAGGTAAGTCAAATGAGTTCGCTCATCAAATTACGTCTTTAATTGTTATTATACTCGTCTTTAGTGAGAACTGAGCTTACCTGCCTTATATAGTGAACAAACAAAGATATAGCAAAAGTCTCACAGAGATCTTTAAAAGTTTTTAGAACAGGAATACAACAAACTGAAACCAAACTTTATCCTTTAAAATTGCCAATCTTTATTTGTTATTTGTGGAATCAAGAGCTAAGGACACCAATATTAATTACTTTAAAAATATTGAAGATAAAAAATGACAGGGCTGCCTCATTTTTATCCAGGATTTTGAGTGTCTCATAATTACTACACAAACCTTACGCTTAATAAAATAGTTTATTTGGCCCAAAAAAAAAACAAATTATTAAATTAAAGAAATGCTTTATTAATTTCTAATAATTTCGTTTCTTACAATCAATTATATATTTATTTGAATATTAATTCTTCATTCACACACGCTTTACTATTCCAACAAAGAAATTTTACTTTGCGAATAATATCTATTGTTTCAAGTCAAAGGTTTTTTTTTCATAAGACAGAAATGTTCTTATTAAATCGCTGTTATTTTTTTTTTAATAGCTAATACCTCCTTGAAAGTATTTATAAAAATAATTTACTTGGGTTAATGCATGTTTATTTCCGACAAAGGATATCTTTCTCATTGTGTTTAAACTACATTAAACACATAACCTAACTGCGTTTAGATATGGTAGGACTAATGATGGACTCTTGAAACTAATTACTGCTTCTAATGTTAAAATTCGTCATTTTAAGATTCAATTGTCATAAGCAATGATTCCTTTTTTTCTTTTATATACATAAAAAACAAAAACGGGTTGTTTTCTCTCTTGTAACCTATTATCCTTTTGTCAAGATGAAATTAAATTTACCGGTATTTGATGATTGGATGACTAAAAAACTGAAGCCAGCATAAAAAGGCATCAGGCATATACTTTGTCCTTCGCAAATGCAAGGTATATTTGCTGTTATTTTTATTACTTTGTAGTCGTCGAAGACGGCAAACGTATACCCGATTCTATTTCGAAGAGAGAGAAAAATTGTATCCGTGAGCGTGAGCTCGTATTTGTGTACGTGTAAGTGTAACTGACGTGAAGAGAAACAGCGCACCGCCGTCTCCGACATAAGAAGAGAAGATGATGTATTGGCAGTCCCCGCCAAGGTTCTCTACTCTTGGAAACAGGACAAGAAAATTGAATTTAAATTCATGAAAACTGGAAGTTGCCAAGCTAGAGCTTCCTATTCGGCGTTTCTTTCTCAGTTATTCGCCTTTTTCTTGTTCATCTCCTCCTGCGTCGACGACACTGCCGTCGTCATAGTTATCGTCATCTTTTATTGCCTATGAGTCTAATGCCTTCTCATCTCGTGCGCTCTCTGAACTTAACCATTCGAAATATTTTTCAAATGTGTATTGTTTCGCAAATACAGTTCTTGCAACTCTAACAAGCACGACTAGATTAAATTGTTAACTTTTTATTTATGCATTATTTTATTTTTTATATTATTAATTCTCAATGCGTTGTAAACATGGATTATTGTAATTACAATATCCAAATGTCAATAAATTTCAAAGAAATACGGAAGGTATGTAATTTGTCAAGTAATAAAATTTTTAATGAAGTTGAAAAGGTATTCACAAGTTTTGGTTTGTCATGTTCAAAATTAGTTGGTGTATGCACAGATGGTGCACCTTCTATGGTCGGCTTACGTAAAGGTTTCATCGGAATTTTGTATGAAAAAGCAACTGAATTAATGTGCAAGAAAGATGATTTGATAGTCCTTCATTGCATTATGCACCAACACAAACTTGTGTCTAAGTCCATTCGACTCCAGAAATGTTATGAAGTGGTAGTAAAAACATTAATTTTATTCGATCCCGAGGGCTTAACCATCGTCAGTTCAAGGCGTTTTTGGATGAAATATCAGCCCAATATGACGACGTAACATATTGTTGTGAAGTCAGATGGTTAAGCAAAGGAAAACTGCTGAAACGGTTTTACGAACTTACAAATGAGATAGCAGTTTTTATACAAAATAAAAGATAAATCACTATCTGAATTGAGTGACCAAAATGATATTGACTTAGCATTTCTGGTCGTTCATTTCAAATTTAAATCATTGAATATTATAAAATTGAAACTTCAAAAATAAGGACAGTTAGTAAATGATTTGTACAGCCGTTTGAAAAGCGTTTCAAAACAAAATCCGCTCGTGGGAGGCACAGTTGCTGTGTGGTAACAGTTATCACTTCACCACGCTGTCTGCGTATGAAAATACTGCTTATGTTCAATATGCTGAAGAACTCAAGTTACTGTCGGAGCAATTTTCGAACAGATTTAGCGATTTTAAAAAAATGGAAGACAGTTCAATTTATTAGCTACTCCAACAAAACAGTAATGTACAAAATGCTCTAATACACTTGCAAATGGAGTTGATCGAGCTCAAGAAAAACTCACTCCTAAAATCTAAATTTGAAGACGTGGAGTTGTGCCGATTTCTACAAAAAATACCTGAAGAAGACCATTTTCCGAGCTTAGAAAATTCGCAAGATGATTGATTTGTGCGTTTGGCAGTACTTATAAATGCGAACAGTTTTTTTCAATGATGAAAGTTAATAAATCAAAACATCGTACAAGGCTGACTGACGATAATTTGGAAAATTTATTACGTCTTTGTATCAGTGGAATTCATCCAAACATCGATGGATTAGTTTCACAAATTCAAGCTCAACGGTCTCATTGTTTTCGTTGTCGCTATTTAACTTTCATAGTTTGTAATAATTTAAAATTTCACGATTTAATTATAATGTTGTACCTATTTTTTTCAATTCATTTTCTTATTTTAATAAATTTCATTATAATAACATTGTCGTATTATTTTATGTCTGATATCTATCGCTAAAAATTATGAACACTACTTTAAAACACTACTTTAAAATGCACTACGTTTAAACGCGGCCCGCGAACGTATTTGCACACTAAAGTTTGCCCCACAACATGTCAAAGGTTGCCCATACTTGGTTCAAGACATTCTTGAGGCAAATATGTGGGTATCGTGTACTATAGACGGTTTCAATCTCTTTAGCAGTATACAGCTTATGGCAATTCGATTCACGGCCGCCAAATCTTCCAATTAAAAAAAAGGCAAACATTATTTCCGGTGCATTATTTACGGGGTGAAATCATAACCCTTATTTGTGTTTTTGACGGTTAATATGTATGAATGACAATGAAAATTATATTACTGTTGGTTCCATCAATCACACACATCACAAGTCCTTATTATAATAACATATCGTGGAAAAAATCCTTCTGTTTTTTTTTTAATTCTACAGCAGCAGCTAAAAGTGTTCAACAATTCAATGTTGAAATTCAAATACATGTCAATCAAATCTCAAAATTCTACTGGAAAAGATTTTTTTCCTTTTTCTGGATTTGACTGCTAAACACTTTAATTATTGCTGCAAAGTTGAAGAAAATACCGCCAATATTTCACATGAATAAAATATTTCATTATATAATTAACAGGCTGCCTGTAATAATAACAATATTTATCTTTTTATTATGTGTTAGTTCAGATTGAAAGAAACATTAGTAAAGTGTAAAGTGTAATATATTAATAAATGGTAGATTTTGTAAATTACATTAAGTATTCGTTAGTACGTGCTAAGCCTTCATTTCTACTTTAAGGTAATTCTAAATTTATAGGCAGATCTCTTAATTTCCTTTTTGTTATTATACCACATAAGAACTAAGATAATGTGTTACAACAAATTACCCACTGTTAGATTAATAGATTAGAAGATACTAATAATGCTATTGATTTTCTCAATTTCACATTTATTATCTTCAATACCCTTTCGCATACAAATTGGTACTAAATGTCATTCCGTTTAATCTAGAGAACCCTAGATGAGATAAAAGTTGATTATTAAGATCAATACGAAGACGATTTGCTGCAATTCCAAAACTTTTGAATCGATATCATTGCATTTATTATATTTATTTTTAGAAAGCCCATTTTTTTTGTATTTCTAAGTGATTGTATATTTTAATCATTAACAGAAACTGAAAAATTACTTGAAACTTTTTTATTTTCTAGAGAACAAGCACGGCAAACCATTTTGGAATTATACAGGAAAGCACGATCGAATTACTTTTGGTATAGAAAGCCAACTTTTACTCTTTTTGGCGTCCTCCAATATTAGTGAGATAATATCTGTATGTATCAATTTCAAGGGTTTGTTCAGAATAATTGTTTACTGAACAAACCCTTAATTCCAAAAGTATTGTAGAAAAAGAATAATCAATAAATAAAACCTTTTTTCTAAGGTCGAACTGAAGCTATTTCATATGTGTACTTTAGGCAATGGCTTGCATGGACATCGTCAAGCACTGCGTTTACGATTATCCCATGAAAGTACGCACGAGTTACAGTACGCAACTTGTGGTGACCACCGGCCAACACAAATATCCTCTGTCTGCATCTAACCGAAAATCTTTTGATACGTTCATGCGATTCATACGAATCATGTCCGAAAAATAGACTTGGACGAAGAAATGCTTTCCTCGGCGTCCAGACATGTTGTTTGGTTTATTTAGTACGATGCACATTAAAAGGTTAACAATTATTAGCAATATACCAACAGAAAACATAATTCATTAGAGACTTTTACGAAATCACCATTTATATACGGGGGCAACAATGTCTTTCTGGTATTTTTCAATATTCATACCAAATATTGTCTTTCAAAATTAAACCCTTTCTACTATTTGAAAAAAAAAGGAAACATGGCGTTATCCTACAAACACCAGTTGTACAAAAAAGTCGCACTTACATTAAAATATGAGTTATGATAAACAGTTTTACCGGTTTCCGCCACTTAACGCCTACGTTACATACACAAAAACAGCCTTGTAACTATGGTATAACCACACAGTATTGGTAATTTACGTACCGTTATGTCAATTTTACGTACTGTTATATTATTTTTGCGTACGGATATGTCAATTTTACCGTACGGAATTGTAATAAAACGACAATGTTTGAGTAAAAGATGTTTTTAATCACATTCAATGATTATACAACTGATAGTTTCGATGATTACAATAATCTTTTCAAAAGCTATAATGCAGAATAAACTTTTAATATAATAAAATTACAATGAGTCAGATAGTTTAAACATACTCTAAAATTTAAAATGGGTAAAAAATTAAAACAATTAAGACAATCAACATAATGTGGCTGAAGTTGAAATAAATTTTCAAATAGTTGAAGACAAGACTTGAAAATAACTTGTGTCATTCCACAAAATGCCTATTGCAGGTGTTTATTAACAACGACAAATGAAGATACGTTATAACGCCAATTTTTTATTACTATTACTCAAAATTATGGCTTTAGTCAACGAAAATTGCGTTATTTACAACATTATAATCGTAATTACTTGTAATGCTAGCAAGTGCCAGATCTAATCGTGTTATTACATTGAGTATTTTTCAAAGATGCAATAAGAACACATTCGACCATTACGCCCTATCATGGTTTATTAATTTGGGACATTTCTGAAATTGGTGAATTTTCCACCTAATAATTGCAATATGTTGGCAATGTTTATTGCCAAACATATACATAGATATTCAACTTACAGGAAAATTGTAGATTACTAATGGATGTGTATAATTTCAAAATTAATAGAAACTGGAAAGAAATGCACTAGCTATAATTAACTTAAGGCTAAGTAATTCACCAGTTACAAGCAAATTCAATAGCTAAAAGATAATGGAAATAAATGCTATGTATGACTTCTGCAAGTAATGCTGATAGGGAAGCGATGAGTGTCGCCGTCAAAGTTTTTCTCGGTTATGAAGTTAATATTGTCCATTCTGTGTATTGGGAGAAAGATAAGTTCGTTCTTCACGCAATACAGCAGAATGGTTTAATAATTCTAGATGAAAGGCAGATAATGTGAATATTGATTTGAGCTAATATTTTCGGGGTGTAAGGAAGATTATGAAGTCCATTAAATAATAATTCTACCTCGATTTGTTTACGTTCAAAATTGAAAGCTCGACATAACACATGTGTAGTAAAGATCCATGGCTTACACCCTGAGATGCATAAATACTATTTTTTATAGTATAAATATTTAAAACACTTCCTCTGAACTTGTTCTAATGGCTAAAATAACTATGGACCCTGTTTAGAGGGAATCTAGCCAGTTGGTAAGTATGTAATACATCACAAGATAGAAAAAAACATCTATTTATTCACACATTCGTTATTATAAATAATAAGTATCTAATATAATAGGTTTGAAACTGAGGACTTTGCCCTTAACAATATTCAAAGATAGTTTATTGTTGCAATACCACATATAGATAATAGTGAATTCACTTTGGAGGTACTTACAATCCTGTGAAGTGCAGACAGTAAAATAACGTTACATTTCAATAACAATTTAAAGCAACTCAACTGTTCGCACAAATCACTTACGAAAGTTAGAAGTAACAGGGTCCTAATTGAATTCCTGGTGGAATTCCTGAAGTAGGCATTAAATTCAAAGCCCAGGTGTGTCACGAAGTGCATTTTATCAACAAGCCAAGTTAACGCAGATTTCTGGGCACAGAAACTATGTTGGTAGTTGCAAATCCAGGTTTTGACTCGTAGATATGTTTGGGTGCAGATACACTTTCCTACAAATTATTTTTTGGAAATGTGGCTGATTTATAAATAAAACGTTTTAATAGTGTTTTATTTTTCTATCTTTTTCAATTACTGCAAGAGATTTTATATAGCTATAGTTTGGTTTAGTTGTATTATAATATACTAATTACCTATAATTTAATACAGAATTATATTTATACTGTTCATTATATAATTGTCAAAAATATTTAACTGTTAGTCGCACAATTTGCTTAAATAACAAATAATTATATTAGAATAACAGTAACACTAACTTTATCATTATTCCTTACGTTGAAGATTCATCTCAGAAAATTAGCTCCATATTAAAACCACATCAAATTAAAGTAGCACATAAAACTCTTACTAATTTAAAATCAGCATGTTTCACTAAGTTAAAATTTAAAACCACTTTTAATAAAAATTCTCATTTGATATTCAATTCCCTGTAATAATTGTAATGACAAATATATCGATCAAAGCAAAAAATATTTAAAAAATTGGTTCACAAATCATCTACTAATCTAACAGCTTCAAAAAAAACAAAACATGAAAACGATTTTAACTAGAGATTTAGAAAGTACCACACTCCTAACATTTTAAAAACGATTGGTATAAGGAAAAGGCAGTGTTAATGACCGTACTGATATCGCTTTAACTTTAAAGTTGCTCTCTGTATTTTATTCGATAATTCGATATAAAAAAAGTGCGTTTATTATATTTTTCAATATATGTGTGTCAACATGGCTAGATATCAAAAAATAATTTATTTGAAAATCATTTCATTTTATTTTATTTAGTTGTTTTTTCCCATTTAAATAAAATTTTAAAATGTTTGTGATTGCTTTAAATGTTAACTAAGCAAATTATGCGGTTGACAATTAAATATTTTTGACAATTATACAATAAACAGTATAAATACAATTGTGTATTAAATAATATGTACTATAATATAAATAAAACAAACTTAACTATACAAACTCTCTGCCAGTAATTGAAAAAGAGTGAGAAAATAAAACATTATAGAAACGTCTTACCGTACAACTCGTGTTTCCTTTATATTTAAATTAGCCGCATTTCCAAAAAATAATTTGTAAGAATATAAAATAGGGCAATAATAATTAAAGACTGCATTTATCTCTCCTTCAAAACAAAGATGAATTTCATGTGTTCCAAATATAAGGGGTTCTAGAAATTTTAACAACAAGGATGAATAAATAGGCTATAGGATAAGCATATACCTATGAGAACGCAAGCTTTAATCGTAAAAGCAGGAATATCAGCGGTATCTACAATAAAATTTTCTGTCAATGATTTTAAAGCATTTAGAAGATCCGTTTTATCATATGAAATCAGGGTTGATGGGTACTTAGTTCGAATCCGAAGTTGTACTCTCAGATGATAGCTTTCCTCGATCCTCGGAGCCAAACGGCTAAAGTCATTACGCAGACGTAGAATGCAAAGACATAAACTACTGTTCATATGTTATATATAGTTCTATTATATTTCATACAAATATATTTATTTTAGAGTTGGTTACATTTAGCCAAATCTTCGCATATATTTATGTATTTCATAGAAAATCGTAGTCCAAATCTGTCCAGGAACACGCGAATTTGTAATTAAAAGTAAGATTCTCCTTTGAATTGGTTTAATTATGAAAATTGACTTTCTTTATAACCACTAAACTTGTTATAACTACTTGTGTTGCATGTTACATAAGTAATAGTGTAATTATCATGTATGTCAGTAGTGTATCAATCTAATGAAGCAAAAATTGCATTACATTCATTCCCGTATCAGATTGTACAAGTAACGGGGAAAATTTCATTCACGATCTAAAGGAGGAGCTGATTTCATCCACATACCTACTTATTCCTGGCGGGAGAGAAAGAGGAAGACGCGAGCTCATTACTTAAGAAGCGACGCGGCGACCTTATAGGGGTGCCTCGGGAGCTCTCAGCCCAGACCTATCCCAAGCGCATATTAGTTTAATGCGGATGACTTTAAAAGCCGACCTCCTTTCATTTCGCTTTCTCCTTTAAAGCACACATCGCCGCCGCTTGGTAGGTAGTTAAACAAATTATCCAATGTGTCTTTTTTTTGTTTCACGTAGGTAAGCGACACAAATTATAAGAGCACGATGCTTATGGTGTGTGGCGATAATGTCTCTTTTAAGAAGAAATTTAAATAATTAATGGGTTAGCACGTCGTTTGAAATATTCAGATCAAATCATTTAGTATTTATTAATAAAGATGGCGACGGTTCTTCATGACTTATAATTTATTATTAAATAAATTTTGAAGTTGTCTGATATAAGATGAACATATTTTTTTTTAACATACACAATAATTCTTTCAAATATTTACGGTAAGAATAATTTATCATAATATTACCTAAATAAATTTTTTGTGCCTCTGTCCAGAAACACTCATTTTGCAGTACTTCAAAGCGGGCAGCTAGGCAGGCACAAATGTCACCAAAGGTTGGCCACACTAGATTCCACATGACAGACGTGTAATAAATTGTCATTAATCTACTGTTCAACCCATGCTAAGCATGAAATTGTGTGTCTTCATTGCACTTAGTGTTGATAAATAGATATTAAACTAGGAAAGAAAATGACAAGAAATGGGTAGTGAACATTTGCGTCCAACTTGTACTGTTAACTCCCAGTGTCAAAATTCTTTTCTATTTCAATTCAAAATTAAGATTTGTTCGACCCAAAAACATTGTGTATCACACGGCCAGAAACTCTTTTGCTGAGTATTCGTACTTGTACAATTCGTACAAACCGTACTCATACTCGCGAAACTGTAGTTTCTGCACAGGAAATAACAGTAAGGACATGTTTCCAAAAATCCATTGTTCTTGAGTGGGTCCGTTTTGAATGCCTCAAGCCCCGCTGCCATTTTGTAAAGCTTGTTGCCGCGGAATTTTCAAACGTGTTAAACTAATTCATATTTTAAAGGGAAGTAGAAAATAGATTAAAAAATACACAAATTTATGCGTTTTTTTATTTCTGATTTTGTTGCAAAATTATCTATGAACAGTTTATAGTAATAAAAAACACGATTCGAGTTAATGTAATGTTGATTAAGTGATACATATATTTGCAAGTGTTTTACTCTGGTAATTATGTTCATGATCTTTCCTTTTTGTGAAATTAAACCTTTGTTTATATTTTTATTAGTGTGAAAGATTCTTTCAGGAATGAATATGTTGTGATTCTTTCTCAAATAAATAATAAAAATGCAACAGCATCGGTGGAAGGACTTCAAATTTCTGACACGAATACACATAATTTTAATTAAGGTTCAAGAGTTATTACTATATCGTTCTGTGGGATACAAAGATTATTCCTTTTTATTCGACTACTTCATTTCTAATATTTGAGCCCTGCACTGGTTTGTCAACAATAATGTCCGGGGGTGCACAAGTGGATAGAGTTCAGCACGTCAGATTTAATATCGAATTGTCTATAATGTGAAATAAATGCCATTAAAATTTATACCCAGTATAATGCAGTTCAAAACCAAAATCACATTTTTAAAAAGTGAACATAAATTGAATTAGGTTAGTTACTGCGATAAATAGCAATCTTGCTTAAAATGTGTATCTAACAAATAAATTGATTTAATGTGACCTAGGAATCTCTGCACAACGATAATAGTTCTTCTTATTCATGTACTTTCTTAACTCTTGTCGTGTCATATATATTAGATCAATTCGGAAATCCCAAGAAACTGCCGACCATCGTCAGCATCAAATTTATCTTGGAGGAGTGACTGGCGCTACAACATGATACCCATTGGTGTCTTCTTTCACGATAATTTGAGTTATTTCACTTAAACCTAACAATATAATATATAAGAATGTATGTAAATTTTATGGCCACTGGCCACCGATCTTACCTTTTACACAAGAATATCATAGTTCATTAAATGTTTTTAAAACTGTAGGGGTAATTCAAAACTAATAAAATACGTAAAATAAATAAATAAAACAAGTAAATCATATAGATTAAACGGACGAGTAAACTAATTTGTGTAGATACGAACGTAAACAATAACAAACTGCCATTTTGGGAAGCTGTTGTTTGTGTGAAGTTAGGTTTAGAAATTTGGACCGCTATAACTCCTCTCTTGTCCTTACTCGGTGTACTCTGGTTTCTGGCTTAGTGATACAAATAACTATTGATACGTCATATTGCATTTTTTTTTTAACGGCTAACTATACAAATAAAAATATTAACTACCGCACACAATATGACATTCTTCAAAAACAAAACAATAACCATGAATGCAAATGCGTATCTAAAATCTACACTGTAAAACGTCAAATCATATGAACATCTTTTTTAATCTTTTTATCTTTCAGGAAAACAACACTGGATATTATTAACTAGCAGACTTAAAGTAAAAACTATTTGAAATTAATAAAATTAAGTGAGTGAAAAATATAATACTATTAACTAATAGTTTTTATTTTAAGTCCCCCACTTAATAATATCCAATGTTGTTTTCCTGAAAGACAAACAGATTTAAAAGAATTGTTTATATGGTTAGATGTTTTACAGATTATATACAAGTTTGCATTTATTGGTTTATCGTTTTGTTGCTGAATAATGGCAAATTATGTACACTAAAAAAATGTACATATATCTTATTTCAAATAATCCCAAATTTATTTCATATAAATTATAAGCCTTGCTACCTTTGCTTTTTTTAACCATGGGGGTAATAACCCGCAAGAAGGCAACGCGGCCAGAATGCCCCCATGTCTATAGCCCTCTCACTCATCATAAAAGTTCGCAATCTGGTTGAGAGTTAACTTTCCGACTCTTGGGTCGTCTAACCGATCAACCCCAAAGTGCGTCTGCCTCTCCCCGTCTACTGCTGGGCTGTTGACAGGAAGGTGAGCAGGAGTTCCTTCCGCACTCCTACACTTTTTGCACATGGGAGTTCTTGCCCCATGCGGTACATGTGTTTATTTATTGCATAATACCCGGTTAAGATTTCTGTGAGTAATCTCAATATGTCCCTGCGCATAAAGACTGCCTTACGAAATCTTTCCTCATTCGGATGAAGCCTAGAGATTTACAGTGTTTTGCGCCGGCGAGTCCATTCCAAAAGGAACAGTGCCTAGTAGCAAGTTGGGACCCAACAACCGTTTTGATGTCATATGAGCTACCACACGTCGGTTCTAGACCTAAGAACGGCAGCTCGCTGACGCTCCTTGCTAACGTGTCAGCTATTTCATTGCCTCTGATCCCAGAGTGACCTGGCACCCATCTCAATGTAACATTTAGATATTCTGCCAGCTGTTTAAGTTTCTGTGGCACCCCAGTATCACCTCAGAGTCAAATCTGACAGCCCGCCAAGCTCTGAGGGCCGCTTGGCTGTCGAAGATGGTTTCTATCCTTCCATTCTAGCTCCGACAGTTTGAGATGCCCGCAGCAGAAGTCTGGATGGCAATAATCTCGGCCTGGAAAAGGGCAAGGGAGGCCCCTAGGCAAAGATTCACCGTCCCGCTCTCCGTCCCTCCAGATTCCAATGCCGGTACCATTGCGCGTTTTCGGGGCATCGACAAACCAACGGGATAGATTCCGATTTGGTTTGCAGACGTACGCGCCCATCTTTGTTAATAAATACCAAATGACTTGATCTGGATATTTTAATCGAACTATTAACCCAATTTAAATTGCATCTTTATTGTTATTTATTTTACCAAAGTCAAGTTAAAAGAAGAAAACATTTTTGTTTACACATGTATTGATCAAAATAAGTAAATTTGCTAAATAATTTGTCTTCTTGCTAAGTGTTAACATTAATGCTATTGTTAAGTATTTGATGTAAAAGCGAATAAATACAGAACCACGTTAATTTTGAAAAAGGCAAAATTTACTGAAATTTTAGGATTCCATATTTCTAAAAATTTACTGCCATATGCGCAAACAACATTGCTTATAAAATTAATATTAAAAATATTTTGCCTATAATTTGTGCACTTGTTCTAACATTAATAATATATCGATCCAGTTATTTCAAAAAATTGTTTGTTGTGAACCTGTTTGGTAATTATCTTTTGTATTTGTACGTTGTTGCTGGAACAATGCTTATTAAACGTTAACCATGCCACATTTTTTTTTTGATAGTACCCTAAACCACTACGACGTACTGCTGCTAAAAGCACCTGCTATCCGTTACGTTCATTTTTACGAGGTCATCTTTTGAGAAATAATATTATATGGTCACGTCAAAATTGTTTTGCGTCTCTATTATATTTACGTCCCTTTGTTAGTGGAAAAAATGTATACCTGTTATTTTCCTAATAGCTACTAAAGTTGAAGAATTAGCGAAAATGAAATTTATGATGCTCATTTAGATACACAATAAAATCCACAGAATAAATGGCTGTCAAATGGAAAAAGAAATATCCTTATGTGTAAGTATAATTCTGTTAACTAATAACTAGTAATAATATTTTATAAAAATATATTTATAGTTACCACACAAAAGCATTTTACACTTTCTTGAGAATTTAGGGACTTGTTGGATGACTTATCTCTTGAAGTAAAAGGCCACATGTGGTTTCAACATTTCAAAGTACCAGCTCACTCTGCACATGGCGTAATTAATTACATAAACGACCGTTATTCTTATAGATGGATAGTAAAATGAGACTCAGTTAGATGGTATACAAGACCCACCGAACTGGCTAAACTTGATTTTCTTTGTGATGATTTAGATTACAATTAGAAGTGGGTTTTTGACAGCAGTACACCTGATGATGGCTTTGTCCGAAGCCAGTCGTAAATATATATAACAAAAGAAATGAGGATGAGATAGAGAACTTCAATTTATTTGCCTCGTATACTGCAAATTCAAATCCACCAATCCAAAACTTACAATAGCAATATTCTACATATATCTACCTTCTCTACTTTTCGAGTTATTCTGGTTTCCATCAATTTCTCATTTATTTTAATCTTGTTTATAACTATGAAATACATTTATTAATCAATGAGGATTCTAAAATTAAAGATCAAAAAATAAATGTTTTCCATTTCAAATTTATTTGTTTCCTATACTTCAAATTCAAATATGTAGAATATGCTTAAAAAATTCAAAGCACTCACTAGCAGGAATTCAACCATTTACGCTTATAATTATAAAAAATGAGTCATTGAAGTTGTCTGAGCTTTCACTTTAATGACGAACACCTATTATATTAAACTTGAGGTAGAAACACATCTGAAAATATAAGCAGATCTGTACTAAGATATTACAAAAGGTTCAGTTATTCTAAACGGTAAGTAAGTGTGACGATATTTTTGGAAAATTATAAATATCGAAAAAATGAACAAGTTTGTCCTTAAGATATACATATCCTATTTGTGCAAAATTTACTGATATTTTTAAAAATGCAATACTAATGAGAGTACTTATTGTATTTAAGAAAACAAAATTGATGGCTGTACCGAGGTTACGAAGCACCTTATGCAAGTGATAATAATTTTACTATTTGTTACCATTTATTTAGGCTTTCGGAAACATCCTATATACTTTAAGTTTAATTAGTTAGCGTTAGTTTATTAATGTAAATGCAGTGACTTACTGTCGTCCAACAAATTGTAATTATAGATCGACAATTTAGGAACTTATCTTCATGATTCTAATTTGATTTCTGTCTTCAGCTCTCATACACATGTTTTTTCACTTATATTATGTTATCGTTTTTGTGGCGCACACAATGTGATATTGACAAAACTTATTTCTGTGATTAAAAGAGAATTTTATGTTGCCTAAATACATTTTGCCTTTCATTGCTATTATACGTTTCTGAAGCACTTTTCATTTTGCTATCATTTTAATCCACTAATGAGTTTAATTTCAGGAAAAGATTTTTTTTAGTTTAGGAGAAATTAGTTAATCTTATTACCAGAAGTTGCGTAATAGTTCTTTGATATTTTCTTGATTGATCAATTCATCAAAAAGAATTATAGGAACAGTCGGTTCTTATGTTATAAAAAAAGAGAGAAAAACTTGAATTACACTCGTCCAAATAGGTATGCGGAATACAACGCTTGAGCAATGTTTGCCTTTCCAACTGTAAAGAGACAGAGGCAGCGACCGCCGCACACACAAAGCTGGTAACAACCAAACGCCGTGGCGCGCCCACAGACTGGAAAGATTAATAATAAGATTTTCCAGAGACGTGTGTGAGATGGGAATGATGATGATGAGAAGAGCGCAGAAGAACGTCTGTGACGCCGCTGCTGCCACTAACAAAGGCCGAGACGGTGGAAACGAAGGAAGTGCGCCCCAGGAATTCGAAGAATCCAAGCTACATGGCATATACACGGATGTAACACACTAATAAAATAATTTTCAGGGTTCTCCTGGGCTTGAGAGGGGGATTCGCTAAACTCTTAACGTAGACTGCTAAATTGGCGACAATGTGGGATCGAGCGTGACTTGAGAGCTAAGAGTTCGACTCTACCACTTATACCTTTCGCCTTCACATGTTTGACTAAATTATTATTATTATATATGGAAAATTTCAGCGAAACAATTTGCTAGAAATTCCATCGGAATATATTATCATATAACAACATGGGACGAAGTGGAAGAACAGCATACCTTAAATTACTGTGTATCGCATATACATATTCATACAATTAATCCCAATTTAAGTTTGAACTATTCCAACAAGATAGATATCTGATTCCGAATAAAAAATCTAATATCGCAGACATAATAATCTAAAATAAACGATATATGTTCAAACTGTTGTATCTGAAAAATGAATACATGTTAGATTTACATCAATCACTCCAGACCTAGACTGAATTGCCTAGTTTCGATGCTTGCATGAGAAAATTTAATAAGACTCTCGAGCAGTAGTAAATCAGACTTTCCAATTTAATACGATGTGTATATGTAGAGAGAAATATATTTGAGAGCTGACATGTTTCGCATGCTCAATAATAAATTCACTAAATTTGTCAAACGTATACATGCGTGCATATATTTGTAAAACTTTATATGATTTAATTCCCTTTACTTTCCTTCTTTTCAGATATATGGGGTTTCAATTATAGAGTATTAGTTATTGCCCACGGCATTGCTCGCATGAATTCTCGCTTTTGGCAAAATTACCTTTAAGAAATTGATGTATTTCATGTCCACGCTTCTTTACAATACGGATGGTTATCGTAATTTATTAAATGATGTTCATTATAGGCACTAGTCAAAGGAATACAGCAAAAAGGAAAGGTAGGTATTTATCTGCGCTTTAATTTTTTAACACCTGCGTCTCCAAGATTTTCAGGTAATAAAGAATCTGTGTCAATGGTTTGATGAAAATTTACTTGATGATGACTTAGATCTAACTTTCTATTCTGACCAGGCAAGGAGACAACGGTGCTCTAAGCCGAGGTGGATGCAATTCGTAGTTGTGTCAAAGAAATAAAGAGGTCGACCGAGTTGAATAAAAGCGTCGCTATAGTCAGTACTTAGAGCGATGAGTTCCGTAAGTGTTGACTCTAAGCTGATTTGGAACTCCATAAACGCCCTAAATGAGATGGCCCTCCAAGAAAATTAACACTAGCCTGAGCTCCCAGCCAGGTGTAGAGGGAAGCGTGGTGGCGACCGATCTGGCCAGGCGCGATTTATCAAGGTTATTCCTTGGAACCAGCTCTTATTTTGGCATTACGAAATCGTAAATTAAAAAAATCAACGATGAAAGAATACAAAATAAGTCCAAAGTGTGGTGCAAAAGTCACGAGGGCAAAGATAAACAAAAGAGTTACTGAATTGACTAAAGACCCACCTAGTAACTGTTTAACTGATAGTAGGCCTGCTGACTAGTCAGCGTAGGCTGAATTGGCAAATGTATAACATAAGCTTGATGGAGGACGCTACTTGCATGTTCTGTCAAGAGGAGGAAGAAGCACCAGTTCACGTGCTCTGCTAATGCAGCGAGAACAAGGTTCCTAGTTATGGACGTGGAGAACTCCACAGCCAAGGCTGGTTTTATGCACTGCGTTTGTGAACGTTCGTTTCTACTTCTATTAAATTAAATGTGTCGTTTTATGCATAAACGGACATTCGCCAGGAACGTTCGTTCGCTAGATACCTGCGTTCGGTATTTAAAACGTGCGTCCTGAAATGAACGTCCGTTTGCTTTAAATATGTACATCGAATCAAATGAGCCGTTTTATGCAAACCTGCGTTTGAGGTATGCGTTAGCAAATAGGCCAACGACGTAGTGAAGGAACCCAGGGGTGAGGGAGGCCTTTAGTGAACGCAATGAAATTTGTGACCGAGGCAGGTCTACACAAATATCCGTTTTTAGCGGACGTTCACACGCGCATTGCATAAACCCAGCCTAACATTTACACAAAGAAGCGGCTCTCAAAAATGAGAGGCCTAATTAAGAAAGCAAAGTTAAAGAGCACCTTCTACGAAAAAGGAGATCACAATGGATCTGAAAACATCGCAATGATCCTCAACCCTAATCTAGTCACCGTTAAGGGTGTTTGTAGTTTTGTCATAACACCAGACTAAAATATAGTACGTTGCATGACGAGTAACGTACGAGTGCAGAAACCCTACGAATGCGTTAAACACTTTACGGCGTACATAAAAAAGGCAAAGAGATCTTAGTCAAAGCCAGTGATCCTCCTTGTTAAAATAAACAAAATATGAGATTAAAATTAAGCAAATAAAATTATATTGCGTGTAATGAATAATTGTATACAATTAAACCAATAAAAGCACCATCAATTACATCAGACTGAGTTTATATGTTTACAGCAGCGTTTTTCTACCTCTCTGGTTCAAGGTACACTTTTCTCAAGTCTATATTCCAATTTTCAAAAACTTAATATTTCGTGATAATGCTTTGAATAATGTAAGGTTTGGATCAGGAATCGACAGGGAAAAGTTTTAGAATACTCTATGCTTTTAAACGCAAATAATAAACCTATATACAATTTCAATCAGATCCTTGAGTGATTCGTCTGACAACATACTACAAATTAAGACCTACCTCAAGTATTTCAACATTTGAAGCAGCTTTTATTATTAAGGGCCATTATTACAATCGCGATTTAATATGGCAAGGGTTTTTTTTTATTTATATCTATCGTAAGTCTAAAGTGAAGTTTAAACCGAATTATTGATCTACGGTTTAAACCGCGATTGTAATAATGGCCCTAAAATAATACCGACACAACTTTAAAATGAAAAATACATTAAGTTCTTATCGAGAATCTATCTACTTAAATATAAATACTAACGTATTTCCTTCAGAATTGCATATATTTAGTTTTTAAACTGTACGTACATACATGGGTCACTTGTTTACATTCCCCCACTTCATTAACGAAAAATTATTCAGATATTTTTTTGTGATTTTATATCGACGAAAACATAACACAATACAGAGTACATGAGTTATTTGAGCGAAAACCATTGAGTAAAATATAATGAATATTCTAAGTATAAAGCGGACGTATTTCTTTACAAAGAATAGGAAACACAATTTTTACTTTCTTTGTTTGTTTACCTAAGCAAATGGCTTGTTTGTTTTTTACTTAAAACATTTGACGTATTTTTCAAGAATAACTCCCTTATTATATTTATTATTTCATTTTCATTCAATACCCTGAGAAAGATGGTCAAGTGGCTTGCACGCTGATGGTCGAGTGGCTTGCACGTTTGGCTATCAGTCGCGTAGTCCTCGGTTCAAGCCCGACGCATTGCCCTCAGAGTGAGGTTTTCGTGGTTTTCCTCACTCCTTGGCGAATGCTGAGAGACGAACATCTTAAGTCGCTCCACGGGCGTAGGCATAATAATAACTCATGGCCGCCGATGCCCCCTGTAATTGGCGAAAGCTATTGGGGGATGCTAAGGCATGAATTATTATTATTATGAATGATAGTTCATTTTGATTTGAAGTACTATAGTTATTAATTTGCGATGTCATCCTAGAATAACACTACACTTTATTACCATAATTAATAAATATTAAATATTCTTGAACCCAATTTTTATTGCGGAGAAGTGTTTAAACCGAAGTGCGCATGCGACGACGCTCTACATATGCTTGTACTTTCAATAGTCGATCTGCGACGGCCGTTTGACTCACACGCTTGCCTACACTGATAGTGGGAAACAATTCCATATTTTCGAAAACCGTTAAGGGCAATATTTACTATTATAGTACAAAGATGTTTCTCCAGAAAGTACACTTAGAAGGTTTTAGAGGAGTCACAAAGTATGTCCAACCGCTGTAACTTATGGCTTTAATGTGGTGGCAGACACGAACTAGTTGTGTAATTGACTTCGAAGTCTAAAAATTCTAAATATCACGAATATGTGCGTCAAGAATAAGCACTGCAGGATCATTTCATTACGTATACATATATTTTGGTATTGCAAACTGATCATCGCCTCCCATACCTCAAATAACCGCACACTTTAAGACACGTTGATAAACCATAATTTATAGTACATAAAAGATTGATATCTAAAACAAGCGTCGACCTGGTCCCGAGAACGCGAAAAGCACTCTTAAATTATTGTTTTTAGCAACCATATTAAATTAACTTGTGCAATGTTGGTCCCATGATACAACTCCCGAAAATTCTCGTAAATAAATATTCCCACTTAGGGTAGCTTTCGTGCTCTACATTTGCTTTAAAGTACCGTAAGCTCGTGCTTCTGACACATGATTAAATTCGGTCAATTCTTTCGCGTAAGCACTACCTATTTCGTAAACTCGAAGCGATTACAGTCGACTCGGGAGTTCCATTTGGATGCCGAACATATCATGTACAAGATGCAAATTAGAGCCGCTTACACTTCGTTAAATTTTCAAATTTTCCTTCGGTTGGTTTTTATGGGCGCGCCGTTAAAGGCTATTAGCGTCTTGCGTATACCCGACAAACCGTATACGTATCCCGCACTTCGGCATCGTGCGGTTAATATGCCAGGCGACGTCGGCGGCGCCACGTCGTCCGTGTAACCCGACGCGCATATGCTAAATATTGGCGCCTAATTGAGCAAAATAACTTTAGACAGGACGCCAACCAGCAGCTATAAATTTTAGTGTAACTGTTGCGGTAGTCGGGATTGTTTTGACGTTTACATAGGACGATGTTTAACTGTTCATAGAATTTGGGTTTGTACAAACCACGTAGGCGTTAAGTACACTTTGATCTTAGATACCATGAAGTAAATGCAATTGGTGGCTATTTTGATTTACTTCAGTTCCAAGATTATTTTACGCGAAAAGCAAAAAGGCATTAAAAATGAATTTGTAAACATAAAAACTACTCTTTCAGTGGCGCGAAAATATTTTCAGTTATTAGCAAAGAATGCCTCTCAAATGAGAAACTTAAATAGATTTTAAACCAATATTTTGTGTTGTATAATAAACGGCCCAATGTTTAAAATATGTGATTTGTATGGTAGACAAAGAATAAAGAATTTTTAGATGTCTAAGCATAGTAGTAATTAAATAGCAAATATAGAATACAGTTTTATATAAAATCAAGAAAGTGCTAATGATAAATACTACATTTAGAAAAGCAGAAGTACCTAAGTGCAAACGAAAATACCCCGGACATAACCTTAAAAGATTACACTTTAAGGCCATTAAAGAGTTTAAACTTATAATATTTATAAATGTTGTGCTAGAATACAAAGAATTTAAAATGAAACCATCGAAATTTCTAAAAGTTCTTCATAATAGTTCTGAATATTTATAGTAAATCATTTTCAGACCTATACAAGGTTTGACACGTGAGTACATATAAAGCAAGGTTAAAAGCCCGACAAAAGCAAATCAGATTCTCTTCGACTACATTGGGCGGACGTTCCAAGGCACAACTATCATTATCAGCAGAGGTGGGTAAAGAATATTTATATAAATTGACAGATAAATATAATTTAAGTATTATCTTTATCCGGGGGGTCATAGATAAAAGTATGTATTATCTTTATCCACAGACTAAAGATAAAAGTACCTTTTACCTTTCTCGGTAGACGATAAATAAAAGTATCTTTTGTCTTCATCCGTTAGCGATAAATAAATCTATCTATAGTTACTTATCAGTAACCAGTGAATTTTATAAGAAATTGATATCTGCAAGTGTTGTGTTGCAATGAATGTGGACTGTAGGTCTTTCAAATCTTTATTCTCAACTTCACAAAACTAACGTGGTTCTCGACTGTTACATTTACACCAACTAACTAATTTCCAACGTTTGTCGTTCTCCGCATGCATCTCTGCTAGATAATCTATTCGACGCACGGTTTGTGTGGGAATTACACGAAATATGTACAGTTCTTTCAAGACTCTTAGCACTAAGTTTTCATAAAAGAAAGGTAAAAAGTAGGTACTTTCGGACAGAAAACAGAGAGCAGTTTGAGTCTAGCAGCTTGTGTATTTTTTATCAGTTATTTAATAATCAGTGCATAAGTGAATAAAGTACCATTAATATATTTTATATCAACGCTAATTCTCCGTTAATCCTTTGGAAGCTTTCTTTATTGTGTCGACATATTAGAACGTAAAATCTATTCGTTGTAACTTTATAGCTATGTAAATATGAAGAAAAATAAAACACCAATACATAATACAATGACAACACACATGACAAGTATAATTTACAAATTTTCAATACAAAAAGTGAACACACCACCGGCCACCTTAAACAAAACAAACATTTGGCCTCAATGCTCGTACTCCTCAGTGAGTGACGGCTGCGTGCAATTTGGAATAAAATTATCTCTAACTATGAGTAACACAGTTAAAATTATCTAGTTATAAATAAGTAAGTAGAAATTTATTTTAAAAACAGAAGCATAAAATATGTCAATACGAAACAAAAAAATGAATACTTAATAAAGCAATAAGAGTTGAGAAAAAAAAGACAGAAAAGAGCTATGCAGTCTACACCTAAGTTATGAATATTACATTAAAATGACCAATCAAAAAATAAGCTAGGAAAGAAAAACATTGTGATTGTTTTAACAATTTTTTTTTAAATTTTCTTAACGGTAAATTCATAATCACTGAGCAAATTTTTATATATATTGTAATTATATACAGCTAAAATTATTTAGTTAAAATTATCTATGAATAATTTTCCAATATTTATCTGTAGATAATTTCATCTTTGAACGTTATATCTCGATATATTCTCGAAGAGAATATCTTTGATCCTTTAAAAAATATTACTACACGAAAAAACTATTAATTTGCTCAGGACAACAAAATAATTTCAAACAAATTTTGTCATGAAAATTTAGTTAATCCAACAAAATATTTCGTTATTTCAAATAAATAAAATAGGGTTAAATTAACAAATATTTTGTATGCCCATATTTAACTCAATATTTAGTTAACTTAAACAAAATTTTATATTATCAAATAAATCGATTTTTCAGTGTATGCAAGGTGATTTTAAATACATGAGAAATATTTTATCATCTGATTCCTAGGATTGTTATGATCGTAAAAGTTCATACGAATATATGTTAGCTTAGTTTTAAACTGACAAGACCTCCTCACTCTATCCAATATGTCTAGCTGTACGTGAATTAGCAATTGGCAAGACTAGAAACAAAACGCATATTGCACGACTCAGAATTTGTGTAACTCATTCCAGAGAACGTTGACAATACTTTGACATAATAATATTAAAATGACTAGTAAATGATTGCCGCTGAAAATGAATGCTTTTCTAAACGAAATATATACTAAATCTTGTTAGTTATACTGTAATATGATTTTAATTTACTGTTAACATATTAACACCCCGTAATTTTAAATTCATACGAAATTTTATGATCATAGTAACCGTAAGCATCAGCCCATAAAAGTTGTCCCTTATATTTAATATCATCCAGAATGCTCACTGTTTAGCATATACATAATAAAATTACTTAACAGTAAAATGAAAATTCCTAATACTTTCTAATTGTTTTTTTTACAATGAAATTCAACTTACTGGTTTCAATTACTCAGGCCTTCACAAGTTCCATAATAGTCATATTGTTTGAAATTGTGGAAAGCCTAAAGATGACTGTAAACAGTAAACTAATCAGAAAGTATGACTTTATTATTTATATATTATGACAATTACCAAAATTTATTTTAATCTAGACCTAAAGCGAATCCTCCTTCTACTTCTTCACATATAGTGCACATTGATACAAATGATCCAACATGGATTCCGGTATGGACGAAAAATTAAAACCTTCTTTAAGTCTCTATTATTTCTGCAAACGTTCGGAAATACAAAAATGTCCGAATATTTAAGACACATTAGGTGATAAACCGTACTTGTAGTGAATGTGTCCGAAATCGACAACAGCAGACAACGAATTTGCTTGAATCAATGTTTTTACTATAATTGTTCCTAAAATACTCCCTCTTTTAGTAATGTCGTTGTCTTGCCTTTTTATAGCAATAATATGTATTTTAACTGCGAAATAGTATTTCAAATGAAAAACTGCAATATTAAACAGCGTAATTGTCGCGTGGTACAAAGAAATGTCAAGCTGTTTCAAAAAACTAACTTCACAAGTGCTTACTTTAAGTATCTAATCAGAGATATGTGAAGTAGTTATATTCGAATGCGTCCGACTACACTCGTAAATTATATTTAAACAAACGACTTTCATAGCCAAAAAAAAAAAAAACACAGTATCCATAGCCCAAACTGTTTCAAATCAACACCAGCAAAACAAAAGCGGATATGGAATATCAACTTCCTAATTGATAATCTCGGGTGTTAGTCAGAACAAATGTGTTAGGTAATCTTGCTCTGTCATTAGTTTCTTTTCATAACGTTCGTAAGAAGCGGGGAATTGTTCAATTAAATTAAGATAGCACTCGAACTTGCATGACTATGGTAGACGGTCAAATGCACTGCTATACATATATGTGGTACAACATCAGCAATAACGAAAATTAAAAAAAAATGGGGCAAAGTTTCATGGCGGAGCAAGTCCAGCGCTTCCGTTGTCCACGTTAAAATTCGTTTGTTTTTTTTTTGGAGTGCCCATTACATATTTTTTGGACTAGAACATCATCCTTAGGGCCCGAACTCATTTACAGTGTAAGTAGCAATATAATACTAAAGAAACTGAAACGTGAAATTGAGCACAGATAATCCAATTACTGGGAAAATATCCCGGGAATGAAGCAAGCTAAAACTCTTCTGAGAACCGGCAACCAGAGAAAATCTTATTCACCGAACTACTTTCAGACCATTGTAAATTAAAAGGACATTTTGAGCACGCTTGGATTAGCAAAGGAATCTAAATGTAGATTTTGTGAGGAACAGGATGAAACACCCATCCATTTCCTGCTCAAATTGCGTAGCACTTTGCCACTCAAAGGCGGTGCAGCTGAGAGCATGTGAAATTGAAGAGGAAGATTTACCTAAGCTGGGGCCTTCTTTTGTCCCGGAATAGGACTGGAAAACCAGCTGTAAACACCAAGATCAGGGGACACAATAGATCTTTTAGGTCGCAGTGTGATATCACCCTCTATGCATACATGCATACATATTTCGTGCAAATGCATATCTAAAATATGTTTAAAAAAAGATGGATATTCAAGTTGATTGAATAAACTAAGATGCTGGAACTTATAATGATAGCAATATGGTACGAATGTGTTTCGACAATCCTAAGATTGAAGAAAAATCAGAACAATCACAGGAGAGGTTACCAGAAGGTTTGCAATTGCTTTAGGAGCGATTTTCTTAGGTAAACTGGTTTATTCATTTGATTCCACAAAATGTTGATCCATGAGGAGATCGAGAGTTTTATTTTTCCAATTGTAAAGTTCTCAAAAGAAGCTCAAGAATCTCTTAATAAGGTTTCCCATCACCACAGATAATTTAAAGCTACGATATATAACAAAAAAAAGATATCATAAACAATCGGAGCTGACTAAGAGCTCCGATCCTCGGATTTCATTCATTGAGGTCCATTATTGTCTCCAAACTTCAATGACCAAAATGACCGTTCGCAAAAACTTGGATGTATTTTTTTTACCCATCATGTTGATGATACTTATCAAGAAGGTAGCATTGCGTCTTTCATACATCCCCAACGCAAGACGGACTTTACCAATTGATTCAGCACAAAAAGGAATAAACACTATACTGTAATTTGTACTGAAATTATTATAGAGGAAATAACAAGAGAAAAAAGCCTTGTCCAGTAAATCGCCCATTTCATCTCACTGTGTGGCGCTTAAATAGAGAACACTCTGCATTTATTCGCAAACAAACAGCGAAAATATTTGAAACAAAGAGAATACTTTTAAAAATCAGATAAGGACATAACTATGTTCTTTGAGAAAACAATTCTTCTTGACATTGCCTTTCTTCTCAGGTGGATATTTACTAGAAGATCACTCGAGCTTATTAAGTTGCTGAGTTGATTGAAAAAGATCTCTAACAGATAAATCAACGTAATTCCAAACTATTTAATTCAAATGAGCAGCTCTACATCCATCGCCGCCACCGCACGTATCCAATTACTTCAATTACAACCGGCAAAGTTTACGTGTCAGAAGCATCAGTAACGGTTAACGTTCACAAGCGGCTCAAAAGCACGCATGCATGCGGCGAACGCGTTAGCTTTAAATCATCGTCGAATTTACGCGCATAGCCACTGCCGCGATAGCAATTTGAATTATACGCTACATTGTTTTCGAATTATTTCGGTATGTTATCACGACTGCTTGGGTACCTACACGCAGCAGCGTTATGAATCATATGTCGCTTAAATATGAACTCGGGAGATTAATTCCGAATATTTTAAGGATTTTAGCTGGCATGCCTCAAAATTTAACTTGAGCTTCTAATAATTAAGTTAAGACTACTGCAAGAATTCATTTCCTTGGAAATTGCTTCCACCTTAGTACAAAGCGACGCCGACGTGCATTTTAAATACCTACAAGTGGTTCGATCACTAATTTACATACAAGAGTTTAATGTCATTCATGCAATTGTGTTTTTTTTTTGTTTTGCAAAGACACAATGAAAATTTAGCATTGCTACAGTGACCTAACTACAATGTGTAACTATTTTAATTTTTCTACTTGTGCCTTGTCTAGCCTGAGTACTTTACTAAAATGGTTTAATAATAATAATAATAATTCATGCCTTGGCATACCCCAACGGCTTTCGCCATCTACAGGGGCCATCGGTCCAGCCATGAGTTATTATCACTCCTGCGCCCGCGGTGTGACTTAAATGTTCGTCTCTTAGCATTTGCCAAGGAGTGAGGGAAACCACAAAAACCTCACTCTGAGAGCAGTCCATCGGGCTCGAAGCGAAGACGCCGCGATTGATAACCAAGCGTGCAAACAACTAGACCATCAGCTGAGCTAATAATAAGAGATACAGTAAAAGTATTGTTTGTCAATTGTTTTATCAATGAAAAAAGTATTAAAACTTTCAGGCAAATCATTCTACCAAAAACCTACTTCGCTTATATAACATCTTTGTTAACAATGGTTATCCATCTAAATTGGTGAAGATTATCACCTACAATTCCTCAGCAGTCGGCATTAACAACAGTGGACACCTTATAGTGAGTTCTTTAAACAGGCCCACACAAACAGTCCATCAACGCACCACATCTTAACACCAAAACAGCTTTATCAGTTCATGCTATCAATAATAAATATAAATTTGATTTTGAAAATTTGCCGATATTATGTAAGGAGAGATATTTACAACGTCTCTTCCTTAAAATGTACTATATCAACAAAGATCCCTTGTCTATTAATTTTAGAACTGATATTAATAATTTGAGTAACATATACAGCTACTTATTATACTTTGATGAAAGGTGACATTCATCCTACATACAATCGTTATACATCAGTGGATTGTTTTCATTCAATATATAATATTAAAATTCCTGCACATTTCTAGTTTGTAATTAATGAGATCAACATTTTAAACCAGCCTGTAATATTTTAGGATATTTTCTAGTGCTAAAGTATTTATTTTTTCTTAAGTTGGTACTACTTCATTCTTATTTCGCGAGATTATATTTACATATATTATGACAGCTTTTCCTTGTTATTGGTTAACAACACCGCACCTGGCTCTTACATTCCTGTTTGTGGGTTTGAATTTACTGTAAAACAATGTCTTTTACACTATTTAATTGTTCGTCGTTTTCATTATTCCTATGTAAGTTATTATAATCTTGTCTAGTGTATTATCTTCATAGCTGAAATGTTTTTTGTAGAACTTGTTTCGCTGATAAAGCTGAAAATATTCAGCGAAAACTTAGAATTCATGCAAAAAAAGGAATCGTTATATCATCAATCTTTGGTTGCTGTACCCAGTATACATCTTCCACCGTGACTTGTTTCCCAACGTTATACAGCCAGTTTAGGAGGCAGTGGCAGAGGTAGATCGAGAAAATGAAGCCTGACCATATTGAGGAGTGGCATAGAGACAATGATAGACATAGTAAGTCATCAGATAGCAACTCGAAAAAGGTCTATAGGAAAAATCGCTAGGAATGATCTTCAAATAGCTTTTCTTTATCTCAAATCAGACCTCAAAAGCATATTATACTGCAACTCCGGTCTCGATCTGCAAATTTCAGCAGCAAGATTAATCCTATTGGTTCTTGAAGTCTGTTAATCTTGAAAGATATATTACCCCAGTGGACCAACATGGTGCATGATTGGCATGTTTCTGGCGAGGAAGGTTGCTCAGATCATAGGCACATCAACTTTTAACAAATGACTTTAAGAACCTGTAATTGAAACTTATTGTATTTTTCGTAGAACTGACTAGGAAGCTTACACAGCAGAAGCAGGCTTCAATCTGAAAATGGTTCATCAATACATAAATCTGGAACTAAGCAGGGAAATCCAAAATGCCATTACAGCAGCGTTCAACCACAAGTGCAATGGTAAACACGGAAATGTCCGGTGATAACCCTGCTAGAACAGTATCCTTGAAAACATGAAAAAGGGAGACAAGAAAAAGTGCGATAGAACTAAGAAAACATCAATTTGTAGTAAATATAAAAAGACCCTTACTGATTACAATAAACTTTGGGGGATCCAAAGAGAGAATCCTGTAGGAGGCGACAGGAACGTGATAGCCACACTAGGATATTTTCCAAAGAACGTCACACAGCTCAATACATACTCTGAAGTTAGAAAAGGAAGGACTCACTAAGATGGAAATCCACACCATATCTGATCCAGAATTACCCATTTAACACTGCATGATTATGATAAGGCAAACCTGGCACTTGCAAAACCGGCTCCAGGTATTTGGATGAAGAACAGTCACTCATTTAAACCTTCGCGAGAATCGGATGACATTTATTCAATTATGCTATAAAAGAAACCTAAAACCTTTATTGCAAAAACTTAGTGTGTTATTCAGAGGGATACACACCAATGGTTTGGAGGCTGATTAGACCTACTTTTATTCCAAAACGTCTTTGAGTTACACAGACATACATAAAGGATGATGTATTACCATACTAGCCACTAAAAAACCATTTTTTAGTAAACAATCTAAAGAACTAGATATGTAAGTTACGACATGATATTTATGTAGATAGTATAGTAGGGTAATACGAATTCATGAATCAATATCTTATGCTCTTTAGTGCTCGGAATTAGTGTTAAAATATAGTTTTTAACATGGTTAGGGAATATAAATAAATATTTAAAACATAAATCTTTAATTTACTTACTATTATTGGTTAGAATAATTAGAATTAAGTTATTGTTAAGTATTAGAATAGCTACTGCTTTTGTTTTGTTTGTTTTTAGATCATTACTTCTTTCCTATTTCAACTTCAAATTCATGACGTGTATCTAAAAAAAGGAGCAGCTACGTGAATACAGCACGGCTGTCGCAATTAAGGAAACGCGGAGGCTGCTTCTTCAGCACTCAGAAAGATAATAATAATTTACCGGCTATTAGAAGTCAAGTCTGGGCTTTCTTCTCAGATCCTGCTCCCAGAGTAAGGTTTTTGCCATGGGTTTCCCTTACTCCTTGGCGAATGCTGGGAGTTAACTAAAGTCGTTCCATTTGCGCAAATATTATAACAACTGATAGCTGACCGATTTACAGTAGGCTCTCGATTATGTGAACTAATCACATTTCACATATTTCAGTATTTCACATGAAATAGTATTCACATAATTGCAAGGCTACTGTATTATATTCTTGTTATTAACAATCATCTGGAAATTATTTAGTTAGAGTATGAACATTTCAATTATTATGGAATCCATATACTACTTAGAATAGGTAGCCTCGTGTAGTACCTTTAGGCGAAGCACGGGGTTAGGATGATTTGTAATTATTTAGCTTTTTGTAAATGAAGTGTCCCTTGAAAATTGAAAAACATTTACGTGCTTGTGTGTGTTACAACATCAACCGATTTGTCTGGATTGTGCACCAAAACTGTATAAAATTTGTAAGCATAATTTATAACATGTTTGGATCCTGCAATTTTTTCATTTTTTATTTTTTTGCCATGAGCTTATTTTTTTCTTAAGGAGTAACTCTGTGCAGTGCTTGAGTGTTTCTTAACGATAACTGTTGTGATGCATATCAGGCATTCCTATAAACAGCAATATAGATTTGGATCGGTGAACTTTTTCTAACAAAACCTTTTTCTCCAATCTATAAACGCAAACTACCTAGAGCGGAGAGCAGTTAAGCTAATTTAGTACATGAAATCATCGAACATGAAGTACCAATTTGCGTAAACCTTCAGGTAGCAAAAGGCAAAGAGTTCTATCGGAGGTAGAGTAGAGTAATACGCTGCCTGTATGCAGGGCCCATAATAGTATAAGAGTGGTATTAGTTGGAGTTGGCCGTTAAAAAGGAGGTAAAAGGTAGTAGTCGGTCTCCAATTTGCATATGCACCGCAACCCTTCTACGGTTTGTTTGTCGGAATAATTGTGATGTTAATGCAAGACCGGGATTTACTCGACGTTGTGAGTATGTAAAACACGGCCGAGCAGCTTACCTTTATGCAAATCGTGACCGATCGACAGTTGACAATCTTGACAGACGTTGTTAGTGTGCCCGGGGGGCTTTCGTGCATTTCAATGACGCTCCGGCAATGCATGGGTGCCAGCCAGCAGCAGCGGTGCCGTGTCTGAATCGAGGGTCGTCAGACCGAGACTTAATTGTGCAAACCTAATTTGTATATAACTCGAGTTTTCTTGTTAGATTAGATTAAAGGTAACACGAACGAGCTTTTGACGAAAACCAAATTGGTTCTAATTTGTATACGAGTCGGGTTTGGTTGTTTTACTAAATTAGGAAGGCACGAAATACACATATAGGATATATAGGTCAATCTATTATGAAATAGTTTGAAATCTTGCTTGCTCCAAGTTAAAGCGTACGCTGCCTAGTAAATCTAATAATCATCGGGTTAAGAAAATAAATTGTCCCATTAAGACGTAGTATATGCTTTCGTTGGAATTTATATGGGCTTAATTTAATTTCGTCTCATTCTATTTATGAGTATATGTAAATTCCAAAAAGCAAATCCAACTTTTTTAATAACCAATAAAGTTTCTGCCTTTCCCTTTGCCAAGAGTTGTTGGTATACAACTACTTATGACTTATGACATACGATAGGTAATAATTATTTATTTTTATAAACGATAAGTAAGTAGTTTATTCCGTTCTATTTATTAAAAATCATTTAAGTGACATATTTCTGTTTAGAAAGTCCAAGATCGAAACATGTCGGTTTAAATGATTTTTGATAAATAGAATGAAGTGAGCTACATTTCTTACTTATTATTTTATAGGTATTTTCTATTTAAGCAGATAATATGAATATTTATTTTTACCTTACAATTGCTCACTACCACTTTAAGCAGTTTAACACAAAACAACTAATACAATCAATGCAATGAAATTACCATATTTTATAATCCATACACATTCCACGGAAACATCAACAAAATTCAAGAAAATCAATATTGCTAAAAAATAAATTCATTCTGTTTGCATTGCAAATTATATTTTACAACACCACTGGAATGTGATTTAATAATAGAAACATAAAAAACATAGTTTTTCTATAGAATGGCACAGGAAAAAATTCAAAGGTTTAAACTCTAAGAAACAAGTGTTTCAGTGTGTTGATTCAAAATCCAAGAGGCTCGCATGGTTATTTGCTCCAGAGCAAAAATATCTATTATCGAATTATAGGGAAAGTAGACAAACCTCCATAAAAGATTAAATGAGAAACGAATGATAATCTACCATTTGGCAGAAAGGTGAATAGAAAGTATTTTGAACTTTCTTGCCATAAAATAGTGTTTTAAACATACTTTGTCTCTTTAGTGCTTTAATCTTTTTATTTAGTTTATTCACTTATGCGGTACCGATTCTTCTCAAAAATAGAGGCACCAATGTGTAATCCAAATTGGTCTATATATCCGCATTTTGATATATTATTTCTTAGAGTTAGCTGTTGGAGTTCACACAAATCACTTTTTGTGGGAATACTACTGCTTGTAATCAAAGTCAAGCAACTCCAAAGCATTTTTTTCATAAAAACAGTCATCACACGGAAGAAATGGGCTTGTATCTCCTGCGGATGCTTATATAAGTGCTGCAGTGTGATGACAGTTTTTTATGCAAAATAATGGGGTCGACTTAACAAAAAAGAAGGAAGTCGCTGTTCTGAGGACTTGCTTTTTCAAACACCGTTAAGCAGATCTACGAAACTATGCAACCATATCTAGAATACGCTAGCCACATATACATAAAGTGTGTCTTTTTTTTCTCACCGAACAGATATTTGTAAGTGAAAATCTTTTTCTTTTCTGATTCCTTTTTAATCGCCGCCAAATATTTCAGAGATCCAACCAAAAGCTCTGGTTAATGTGAAATAGTCTTTCTATATGATATGACAGTAAAGTCAAAATATATGGAGGTAGCAAGGAAGGAAGGACTAAAGGATAAGGACTTACAGGTGGGGCAATAAAAGTTTGACAAAATTAAATCTTTTAAATACCTAGAGACAATTATATATAATAGAAACGAAATGAGTTGGGAAATCGGTCATAGAATTCAATTAGGATATAAGGCGTATTATAAACATAAACAATTAATGGCAAGTAAAAACATTAGAAGAAAAACCAAATTGAAAGTATATAAAAGTGTGATAAGACCGGTGGTGTTATACGCTGGGGAAACTATGTGCTTAACAAACAAAGAAGAAAACCAGTTAAGAACTCGCGTGAGAAAGCTAATACGGAACTACGAGGTAAACGAAATACTGGGAGGAGAAGATGTTGTTAGAATAATAAAGTCGCAAAGAATGAGAAGGTATGGTCATATAAATAGGAAAAGAGAAGGGTCGTTATTAAGGAAAATTACTAATTGGAAACCATGCACTAATAGACCTAGAGGCAGACCAAAAACACGGTGAGAGGACCAAGTTATACAAGATATTGGAAGAATGGGAATTACGGGATGGAAAATAGAAATGAAGAATAGGAGACAGTGGAGAAAAATTTGCGAAGAAGCAAGAAGAAACAAGAACCTAGGAAACTGCAGGTAGAAGGGGCGATGGAATGACAAACCACTATCACCTGAATATTTGTTGGAAGAGCTATTAAGAGTGGTTAAGATTCCACAAGGAATGTAAAGCCATATATCTATCTATATGATATGACGTGAAGAGTCATGGAATTTAATCTAACCGTGGATTGCTCTCAGCGGTAAGAAAAGATTTTTTTTGTTCGCGTCCTTTAAAATCAATGAATTATTAGAATCAATTTGTTTAGGGAACGCTGCAGAACTAGATAAATATAGAATTTTGGAAATTGAACCGTTAGGGTTCGGAGATATTGCGAAAAAATGCAAACAGCGACAGGAAAAAAGAAATAGGATGAACAAGTACAATTTTCCATTTTCAACCATTTCAAACAAATATATCTAATTGGAAAAGTACATATCCGTCATAACTTTTAGAATACTGTTGTGTCAATATGCTCTATGAAAGAGATTTTTAATAAATGTTCGCATTTTGATTAAACTGGGCTTCGTTGCTTCTTATGAGTCACCAAGTTTTATAATAATAATTACTCAGTTACACACGAAAACAATGGTTTGCGAAATAATAAATATAAAATAATGATTCTTTATCAGTACTAAACAATTTATCGCCAATTGTTTTTTTCTTAAGCACATTATAAATTGTAAGAATTGAAATGATGAAAATTCCCATTTAACTTTAATGCATCGATATTATTTTTAAACCCAAGTGCTTTAGAAGATTTGGAAGGCTCATAAACAGTAACTATTAAGTGCGACATTTAAGATGTGTGCGCGACGTCTACGAGAAAACTCTAATAACAATATTATAATGAAATATATGAAGGGTCTACCATCTCGCGTCTAAACTGCCATCCGAAAGCGCTCCGTATGCATACACATCCCTTTACTTATATTAAAAATGTTTCCACGTTCGTACTATTAAACTTACGTTTTATTGTATTAAATATTTATGCAAATAGTTCTCCACATTTTCATGTGTACGATTCTGTTATTGAAAGAGTGTATGCATGTTCATATGTGATATACGCACACACTTACGACCATACACATACATACGTTTGCCCACATCACATACAGACTCTTACACATAAGGGTCGGCCATGAGTGGCGGAGCCCTGGCACAAGTCACCATGGCAACCAGCTTCAGTTGGGGGCGGCCATGCCGATCATCCGCAACAACCCTGCATCAATACTAAGTGTGCCATGCACACACATACTCTGAAATATAGTTACCTATTACAGTTTATATTTCTTCATGATATGTAGATTGCCGGGGCGATTTTAACTCCGTTTGCGGGTATAGCAGAAGGAGACGATCCCCGTTTTAAACCCTTCTCGAGCTCGAAGAGCACGCTAAGAATGGAGGCATTAACGGAAAATGACGAAGAGTGAGAAATAAGTAAACTATCAATTGAATAAAACAGGTGATGATAGGACAAAATTGGGCTAATATACACACATTAGGATGATACGAGGGCAAACTAGTGGTGCGTAACAACTAAAAATATAAAATGTTAAATTACAAATCCTCACTAATATTTTTCTTTTTTGATTTAAGAATATTTTCATCCTCCATAAAGTTTCATATTAATAACGAGTAAAGAATTTGTTAAGCTTGTCATAGTTTATTTAAATTATTACTAATCCGTTTTAATAATAAAGATTTATTGATTAAAACGAAGATTTTTTCTTTTTTTTTTATGAAATATACGCGATGCAATGAAAAGATTACTTAATATTAATAATAATTGATATAAAACAGCAAACATTATTCAATGCTTTATTTAAAATTAAACAAATATACCCAAACTAAACTGAAACGTTTGCTAAACTATTTTACTTTGTAAGTTGATTCTTCAAGTTTTCCTAATAGAAGAGAGAAAGTAAATGCAACTTTACTGTCTCATAAATGAAATTTTACTTCTAAATAGAGGTATCAGATAACATAGTGCTTTTTTGGGTGAATGGACGTGCAACCTGTGTCTAATGCGTGAAATGTTATTTTATTGATGTATTATTGTAATATTAAAATTACTGCTAACTGAAACTGGCCATTCATACTCATCGCTGCTTCCCCTACACATTGATAATCGCTTTGGCAACGCTGCTGTAGTTTTTTTTATAACCATATCCCCAATGTGTATATGCATGAACCAGTTGTTGGTGTACTTAGCTAAAATGACTTGTATTTTTTTTTTATTTATTTACTCAAACAGACAGCGTTACAACAAAAATTCGATATACAATACACAAAGTAAAACAAATGCTGGTTCCACGCTGCTGATCTCTATCCCTCATCCTCGCTATCTCGGGCTAACGGTGTTGAGGGCCTCTAACATTTTCTTGATTTGCTGGTCGAGTTTATGGAATCAACTTGGACTTTCTTTTTTCAGCAATTGTTTTAATTTTGTTGCGAATTTGTTATATGGAGTTCTCTTATGTCTTCTAGTAGGTCGTTTTACATCTCTATTGCTGTTGGGGTTGGTGCCTAACTCTACTTATGGTGGCTATATTTTCGCGTCTTAAATACGATACTTTATGAGTTTTGTAATCGTGTATTTCTCTATTAGTTTGTAATTTTAAATTAATTTTGATTTCATTATTTTTTATTTTGGGTAAAAATAAAATATTGTTTGGTTGATTTATCTTCAAATTCACCTTCCAATATTTGTCTGTAATTTCTTGTATTATTTTTCTTTCGGGTATATTTTCTAATAACTTTATCAAGCAGGTAATATTTCAAAATATCTGTTACACAAGGAACTATCCGTGATCACTTATTGACATGTGTTTCTATTTACAATTACCTAATTATACAAATTTAAATCCCTAACTTTACGTTGTGTATGATAGTTTTTTTTTATGTTCCATTTGGAATTGTGTCAAGCAATGAATTACAGATTCTATGCGATTTAGTTAATTAAAAACAAATGAACAAAGTAACAATTAACAAACATATTTAATAAACAAATGTATATGAACCTGTTAACATAAAAATAATATATTATTTAAGTTTAGTATTTCGTGTATGTTTAATTCCTTTTTTTTTCATAAATAGACGCTGTTGGGATTCTATAGTGCAACTTGCATATATTATTATTTTTAGCACTCCACAAAACATAGAGTAACTTTAAGATATTCAAATTAGGTTGAACTCCTTCAAATTTTCCATAATTTGGTTAATAAATTGCATATGATTACAACAATAGTATTTACTGGTAACAATAATTCGGCGATTTGAAAGCACTAGTAAATAAACTATTGAAAACTATTAAAGATCTGTAGAGGGAATATTACAGCAAATTGGTATAGAATTTAATTTTAGGTCCAATGATATAAAAATACTGAATTTTAAAAATTTCAAAGTTCTTTCATATCTCAATTTTTGGACACCTTGTATGATCCGAAGGGAAATTTTTTGCTTACGTTTTAGTGATTAGTACTTTTAGTTTTAAAATGCAAGACTTCTGTCACTTAGAGCAAGTGAAAATTAATCAATTACGGCCAGAATTCTCAGAAAAATTGCGACATCTGAGAAACAGCTGAAGATAGGTTTAGGGACCACTGATTGTAATGGTTACAGAATTATGTGTTGAATTCAAAATTGTTGTAATAGGTATATATCACATCCCATTTAAAAATAACAAGCTTCATAGTGACTTCTGGTTAACCGGCAATGTGAGAAATTTGAAACAATTTTAGAAAGAATGTAGGTACCAAATTATTCCAAATCCCAAATTTTTAAAACTGGAAACTTATGGAATACCTGTAGACATATATAAACATAGAATACACCTAAATGTGTAATAATCTTATTTATTGCAAACAATAAAGTGTAGGCCTACCTATTATAATTGCCCACTGTGTACGATCAAAATAAAGATGAAAATAAAAATCAAATTACATTTACTTCAAGAAGGGAATTTTGCTATTTCCCATGGTAAAACAGTTAAAGAAAAAAAAAAAACAGAATAAGAATATTGGTAATTTAAATTGTTAATGTGTAAAATTGACAAACAATTTCTGATTTCTGCTTTTATTACAACCTTACATCCTGTTTTCTATATCATGTTTAAGGTAAAAAGCCATTTACTAAAAATTTTAAATAATATTCCAACATTGTTGTATTACAATAGCAGCTTGCACTGTAAAAATACATTGTAATTGCAGTTGAATCCGGACCAAGAATTGTTTTAAAATGTGTCCTTCCTACAGTTATTAAGATTAGCACTTGCATTAGCTTTAATCCAAAGTTTCATCCAAATTCTTTGATTGAGCCCATATTGCCAAATGAATGTTTCCACATTAAACAGAATTTTTCTTTCTTAACTCAGGATTGACTAATTTTTCTTCAACGATTTTAACTTTGGGTCTAACAGTGGCCTCAGCTTTAGAAATCTAAAGTTAAGTATAAATGACTAGAAACTTATTTGTAGCGCATCCAAAGGATCAGAACTGGCATCTGAGGTGAGAAACTATAATGATCACAGTTTCAGTAGGAAAATGTGCCACGGTCTTTCAAGCAGATGCATACACAATAGGTGCTAACAGGGACTCCTAACAGGACACAGTACAGTGAAAGCGTAGCTGCAGAAAACTGGGATCAACACTGGAGGTCCAACTGCAGACTGGGTCATGTGAAGAGAGAGAACGCTTACCATATTCTGCGCGAATGCAAGGCTCTGGTCGCAAAGACAGGAAATTTTTGACAAGACAGAAATCATCCATATAATTATTTCGATCCACCAGCCAGAGACCTAGTCCAAGATTAGTACAAGCTACTAGGGTATTGGAATAGCAGTGATACTGGGGCCATTAATGAATCTCAAGATAGAATCAACACTGGTTACGGAATGTATTTGAGCCCTAAATAGCCTTACACACCGCCAGAGAGCAGTGCAGATTAGTGCAGGGAATACTAGCATCCTGGAATGGCTAGCATACTTTAATGGAGGAAAGTAATGGAAGACTAAATACGAAAAGCACGAGGCTACAGAGACTCCATGTCAGACGATTCTCGCAAGAAACAGGTACACCCAAAGAAAAAGCAATACGTCCGTAGTGTCTTCTCTCTCTCTCTCTCTCAAACTGGAGGGGTTGTTCTTCCCTTCGCTGTATTATTATACTAAGAAAACTTTGAAGATATTAAAGTTGAAAAAAGATATTAGTTATTTTAAATTTTGACAAATTTAAGTGCTTAGAAATGCACTGTTAGTTTTTTAACTTTAACACATTAGGGGGCATGGTAAGTATTTTGATCCATAGTACAATTGTCTAACTTCTTTGGGCTTTATAACTAGATATCGACTTTCAAAACAATATAAACATCAGGAACAAACAGCTACTTCAATTTTACACGTACGCCACTAAGTATCATCGAACAATTCAAACTTTCTAGGCAAGAACATGTTTGGAAAAGAAAGAGAAAACCTTGAAAGTATTACCACGAGAATTTTAAACACTTTCATTACATAACCGGGGGCACCGTCGTCGAAAACCCAACCGCCCAAGAAATTGGCTGGCGCAAACTTTTAAAAGGGCCGTGGAATCGTAAGCGCCTATGACGTTCTCGCATTCGATTTTCCGGGCGCTCATTTCTGGCTCTCCTCCTCTGTAGGTCAGGGTCTAGTTTACACTTCCTTCCGCCGTTCGCTCTTTAATTTTAAAATGGGAAACTCATCTCTTAAAAACACGGCGCGGGGGAAAGTACGTACTAGTAGTAGTCGAAGATTCCCTGGGTTGTAAACGATGAACGGGGCGAATGAGGGGCTCGAGGGGAGACGAGACGGTACCGTGTGGCTCGAATGAATGAGTTTGGAAGAGGGTGTGAGGTGCGAGAAAGAGAGGAAAACGGCGTCTGCAAGACGAGGAAGTCTCATTCAGAATCGCTAACGAACTTCGTGAGGAGTTCGGGTTTACGCGAAAACACGTTAATGTTCATTTTTGGAGATGGCGTTGCAGATTTTTTCCTACCTTCGTTGATATCGATTTCACCGCACGCTGTGGTGGTATTCATTTATCAGTGTTTCGACATTAAATTGGTTCCATTTATTTGCCCCGATATTCGCATATCCACATGTACTTAGACATATGTATGTAGATGAAAAGTTTAAATTCACTCGCATATTTCATAAAGCTTTCAACCTGCATTTAAACCGATCCTTTACTATCGCATTATATGATGTTTAAAAAAGATTTTTTTTTGCGAAACGACATCGCAAATTAAATAGTGCCATGACGATGGAGAAAGAAATAAATCTATTTTTATTTTATAAATGCCTTTTATTTTAATTTCCGACATCATAATTTTCTCTTCCGATACTATTATTATACCCAGCATACATTAAATGAAAATGACACTAACTCATTATCTTCAATACTATATGGGAGCCTTTCGTGTAAGACTAGGATGCGGTTAACATGCAAGCCTTCGATTACCTAACGTCACTGACGTAATCTCAATTTTCTGAAATACTTTTTCCATTTTCATTGATTTATAATTTAAAAGATAATTGAATAATGAGAAATAAGAAAATATATTAATAATCTGGAATTATTACATTCAAGGGATTCTCCGAGATAATATACAGCTAGGCAAGGGAAATGTATTGTACTTTTATCTATCATACCGTGAGCTAATATCTTCTAGGTAATTTAATCCTTGGACAAATAATAGTTACACAAATCTCACTATGTTCAGTTTTAAGAATAACATTACAGGATATTACAATATCGCGGCTAGTCGTATACCATGTAGGGCAGAGGCGAAATGGGCACTAATGAAACAAATTCGTGCTAATAGTATATGTAAGGTAAGCACCAACAGCGAAATGAGGATGTTCGCAAGATGGAATTTCGTCCTCTCTGCTGTAGAACCTAGTCGTGAAGGAGCTGCTAATGAAGCTGGACAATGAAGGACATACAATTTTGGGGTATGCAGATGACGTTATTATTTTAATCTAGGGTAAATTCAACAGCCTATTACAGGACAAAATGCAGAACGCTCTACAAATTGTGCAAGCGTGGGTCGAAGTGAAGAGTCTAAATATAAATCGCTCCAAAACAACCATACTAGCATTTACGAGAAGGAAGAACTTAGATGGTCTTGGATTCCTAAAACTTCAAAGTGAAGAAATAAAGCTGTCAGAGGAAGTGAAATATATTGGTGTCATTCTAGACTCCAAGCTTACTTGGAATCGACAGCTACAGAGGATTAAAACCAGGTCGGAGTCAACACTTATTTTGGTTAGAAAAGCTTATGGAAAAACATGGTAGTTAAGACTTAATATGATGTACTGGATATACATACGGTGGTCAGACCTATGATCATATAAGCATCTCTGGTATGGTGCACAAAAGTGTAATAGCAAGTTACTATAGCAGCAGTGCATATAACTGCACTTAGCAAGATACGGAGGACTGTATATTTAGGAATAACAGGAGCTATGAGGCAACAGCAATGGAATGTCCCTTAGACCTTCTCGTCTCCATTTGGTGATAATGGGCGAGGCAAGAATGGGGCACCTCAAATTGCTCCTCAAAGAACTCCAAGTGGCAGATATGCAGGATTGGAATCATGTGGAAGAGAACCTTTTGGGAATGAGAAATTTCGAGCTGGAAATCACTGATCAGATAAACTAAAATCAATCCAACTGTAAAGATTCGAAGAATTCATCAGGTTTGCAGACGGATCGAAAATCGAAAACGACACTGGAGTTGCATTCTACAACAGGGTGAGAAACACAATGATCACCCTTGCATTAGGAAAGCACGCTACGTTTTTTCAAGCAGAAGCACACGCAATATTACATTGAGCAATTGAAATCAATCAGAGGACTTTATGAAAATAAGCGGATCTACATATATTGCTACAGACAGCCCGGTGATAGTGAGGGTACTAATGAACTTCAATATACAATCAAGACTGGTCGCTAGAGAGCTGTACAGATTAGTGCAGGGTATACTAGGATCTTGAAATGGCTAGTATAATTTAATGGATAAAAGAAGTGGTAGACGAAATACAAAAATCCAAGAGGCTGTAGTGTTTCCGGACGCTCCATGTAAGACGGGTTCCCACAACTTCAAAAGAAGAAAGAAAAGCACCAACAACACTCATCGTGTCAATTAAGGTTTCTTCCATTAAGTATTGTATTTACAGAAAGAAAACAATACAATACAAAGCTATACACATGGTTACATTTAACCAAAATGAAAAACGAAGTATTCTATATAACTATATATTATTGCAGGAGCCAGATTCGGTGTGCTAGACCCGAGCAGTTTTTAAGCTCCGGAGACTTACATCAAGTTAATAATAATAATTTATTCTGCTTAGACATTATATACATGTTTTGCAGAGGAGTTTGTAGCAATATATTACATAAAACAACACTAAGCTAATCTGAAATTAAATAATCTTAATTAACAAACGCAAAAAGGAATGAAATATAATAGAACTAAATGACATTTCTATTCATTCATTATAAAAGATCTTAATCGTAGTGCACCACCATTGTAATGATAAAGATAGTTCATCCGCCGTTGGTCAGTTATTTTCAGCAGTGATTCGACTGTTATTCTTTCATCTTGATTCAGAAAGTGGTTTCGGAGATGATCATAAAAGGGACATTCTATCAAAAAGTGCTGTAATGTTTCCGGGTCGTGGGTGTTGCAGATGGTGCACGAATCGTCAGTCCTGATTGTGTAAGTATTCCTGTTGTGGTACCATTTAATTTCGTTTTTATATCCAACGCGAGTTTGGCTAATCAATCGAGTTTTTTTATATTCATTTTAAATTTTATATATTCCTCATCCCATACCTAAATTGCTTATATGGCGGTACAAGGGTGCAAATTCTGATGTAATTGCTGCATCAATGTCTTTACTAATTAGATGGTTAGTCATTTTTTTCTAGTATATCGTCTTTCTTCATTTTTATTAGTGAGGATGTTTGATTCGTATTCCATACGTTTAATTCGCCGATCTCTGTACAAATCTCCTTTAGTTGCGATACCCAGTGTATGCGTCTTTTATTTTTTGATGTTTGGTCGAGGTATACTAGCGCATTGTAACATTCCTCCAATAACATATCCTTTTAGTTGCTTCGACTTTGATATGGATTTGTCCCGTCTCAAGTCGTACTATATATAGATCAAGTTAAGGGTGATATAAACGAACCTTCAACACAGTGAAGAAGCTTTGTTAGTACTTGCTGCGGCGATAAAGAATGTCGACCTACGTGCTCATACATACACGTTGGGTTTGTTTACAAGGGCAAGGTAAGGGAGTTGGGAAGCATGGATGTCAACAAAATCTACAGTAAAGTCTACGATGTAGCCAGAATCTGTATATTGATCAATGAAATCAGTAGATCTGATGTCATTAGCGCTATTACCGTATCGGCCACTACATTAAAACCAATATGCTGCTATCTCCGAATTCTAACATGGTTTTGTTTCCAAGCGATCCACTGTTACCAACATACGCATTATTACTCAATTCGTTTCGAAATGCTTGAATAAGTACGCAAGCACAGGTCGATATGATTTACGCCGATTGTTCCAAGGCATCCGACCGCGTCGACCACCATATCCTTTTATTCAAACTAGAATCTGTAGGCTTTTCACCTCGTCTTATATCCCCGTTTACTACGTACCTTTATAACAGAAAGCAACATGTTTCTTACCGTGGCCATCAATCCCAATGTTTTTCTCCAACTTCAGGTATAGGGGAAGGTGGGGCAAGATGGGAACATTAAGCTTTAGAACACTGCATCAGGATTGCAAATTGATATACAAGGTTCTAAGTACGCTTGTTGTAATCTTTAAACATTTATCTGCTGATGGATGAATTTATAATTTTTCGATGGGTACTCTTGATGTTGTGAGAAAATGTTGAAAAGAAATGTGTAAATACACCCATCTTGCCCCACCATGGGGGCAAGATGAGGTTCCAGTGAAGAATGGGTCGTACCATAAATCCAGGTAATAGGTAAAAAAAAAAATAGATTCTTAAAATATTCTTAAAAACATGCAGCAACAAAGCTTAAACTCTTTAAAGCGGAACTACTTAAAATTAAAAAAAATCCAATAACGATAAGAATATTAAACTTAATCTTCACAATTGAGACAATAGAAGACGAACTCATCCACGTTATTCGCACAACCTCCATGTACCCAACCTCGCCATCCATGGCATTGTATCAATACTTCCCCTTACAGTACTAACATTGAGCGTCATCTTCCTCAACAGAAAAACTTGATTATTTCCTTGACGTTTTCTAAAAATCTATCTCTTTGCTTTCCTTACAAAATTCGGCTTCTTGATCTCTTCTGTTTTCTTCTTGTCATTTTTTTTCCTTTAACTCTCTCTCAGCACTTCTAGTTGGCTTAGGGACTCGCCAGACTTCTATTTTCTTATAGCAGATTTTTATACGTATACATGGCATATCCAGGCAAAACTGACCAGACTGATGAGTGAGATAGTGATGTCCCCATGTTTCCCCATACCAATAGCCTCATCTTGCCTCTTTGAAACTTTTTCTGGTTATGTTATAATAACATATTAAATATTTGAAATAAACAAATAACGCACTATAGAAAATACATGCAATACATGTCAATTAATAAGCACAAAAAAGTGTAGTTGTAAATAATTTACTTATGCATCGAGATACTGGCCGTTGAACTCACCATCAAAATAATAACGAAATTCTGGAAATGCAAAAGTTCACCGCACAAAAGCATAACTTTGTTCTTACGCACAGTAAAGTTTCCTACATTACAACAACCATAAAACAGCACTTGTTGAATATTGGTCTGCTATTATTTGACAGATGCTTACTGCGTTTTGTAGATAAGACGATGTCCCATCATGCCTCGTGACACCCAGTAGGAGGGTGGGTCCTACTCATGGTTAGTAAACTGGGCTCTCGGTTTTCTAATTTCTATTAACGATTTAAGCTCTGTTTTGGACTATCGACGTTTGTTATATGCAGATGATATAAAATTATATTCAAAAATTGTTTCTCCTGTTAACTGCATTCTGCGTCAACAACTGCATATACATACTTGAGACTTAGTGTTCTGACAATTAAATTACCATAAACATCTCCAAATGTAACGTTTTCTCGTATACTCGGTAATCCAACGGTATCACTCATAACTATCGCATTAACAATAAAGTCGTCGAATGAAGTAATAATTTTAAGGATTTCTGGGTCACTTTTGACTCTACACTCACCTTTAACGAGCACATCTCCGCTATTTTGTCATCCTCCATTAAAACTTTGGATTTATTATCAGAACCAGTAAACAGTTACTTCCTATCTAGTTTGCCTTTGTACGTTCGAAACTTGAATATGCACCTATTGTATACCGCCCGCGCCATCTTAAATACGAATAGTTATATGTATGAAGCACATGCTACTGTTCGTGATGTTGCTTCTGCTGTAGACGCCATTTTATAAACTTACTTAGCATATTGAAGAGCAAGAGGTTCTGAAATACCTATACTTTAAACGCAATGCTGTGTACCCCCCTTAAGATTCTGATCACACAGTTATTTTATGCTCATCTTGGATTCCTTGAACTCGCGCATCTACTGATATCAAAATTTCAGTAATATAGTTCATAATATATGATCACTGCTCTTTGCCAATATACCGTTTCAAAACAGCTTATCAGACTCATCACATATTACTTTTTATCCGAAAACCGTCAGTTCAAATGCTTGATGACTTCCTGCATAGAATGCTAACTTTAATCTATGCAGATAATACGGCTGACATCAATTTTTCTCATGTTCCATATTTGCTGGGCAGGTATTGGGTAGCTCAGCGTAAAGGGTCATTATTGTCCTTTTTTTCTTTTATTATTAAAGTTCACAATTATTAATCCTTATAATTGTTATATATTACAGTTGGGATCATTTGTTGTCATGGTTTGGTTTTGGTATGTATGTTTTTTTGTGCAATAATTATATATAGGTAGGAAACATATACATGCATTTTGCACTTTTCCATTCGTTTTATGCTATCTATACTATGTAAATGTTGGACAATAAATTGTTTATTGTTAATATGCGCATCGAAAAGGAAAATTAACAGAGACACTTGCATCAATCATAAAGTAGCACCCTCTGTGAAACAATACTGTTTTTTTCTGCCCATCCTTATAGCTGCATCAACCGCAAAACATCCAATGAAGATCGAGCTGCAGGTGATACCTACTGCTAAAGAACATCAGTTTATATAACCATCGTGGGACACACACTGGTGGCTCTCTTCGATAGAGATTGTCTCCTCTGCTATGGAACCTGATCATGGATTTGCTAGTGAAGCTGGAGAATAAAGAGCATAATGCTTTGGGTGAAGGCTTACGTGGATAATTTTCTGAGTTGAGGTAAATACAACAGCGTAGTACGAGACAATGCAGCTCTCATTTATATCCCTCATCAATTTTTCCATCTAATGCCTGCATCTGATGTAGGAATCAAACATTTGCGCAAATAAAAAATATTTATCTTATCTGATCAGCAATTCCGGTCTGACGATGTCCGTATAATCGGACGAAACCAGTAGCCTTTATTAAGGAATTTTGTGAGAAAGTGGACCTACTTTTGAATTATTTACCTCCTAGCTAATAGGCCTACACGAATTGATTTTAGTTAAAAGTTTTATATTATTCCTCTACGAAATTCTTTTATAGTGTATAACACTGCTATTCTATCAAGTAATTAATTTTAATAACATGTTCTATCATTCGTTGCTATTATCAACATTGACGATTTAATACTTCTCTCTCTCAGGCAAAGTTTTATGGGAAGGTGTAATGTGAGAGCTATTCAAAACTCCATTATATATAAGAAGGGAAATAATAATACCATGTATGATTAACTACCTTCATAACTTTAACACTAAAGATCTATTCGTCGTATCATAGTAACGGAATACCGCCTAATACATGATTTAGATTGCGACGAATACCTTTCTTACACAGGTATTTCAAATATCTATAAGATAATGGGGGCAGACGGTGCCCTATAACTCATCCGTTGGCGGTCAAGACGGAAGTGTGGGCACCTGCTTCTACAATAATCGCCGTCACATACATCAATTCAACGTTTAATGCAAATGCTATACATATATATATAGTCGTGTAGGAAAAAATGTCCGGCAATTACTTATCCCTTCCGTTATTTTTCACACGTCATCTTATACGTAATTCGTGGAATTAAAAAGGTGATTATGTAGATATATTAGCGTGGAAATAGAGAAATATATAACATGGCAAGGTGTTTACTGTTAAGATATTTTATATAAGAGTGTAATAATAAGGTTACAAGGCTAATATTTTAAGTGGACAGCGGTCCCAATCCACTTTTCTAACGTAAGGGAGATTATAAATAGGTAGAAGCGATAGAAGTAGATGCTAATCGCATTTTAACATGTGATACAAGCCAAAATTAGGTCATCCCAAACATAAAATTGAGAAAATAAAATATGTAGTTAGACAATGATAATTTACGTAATTATCTTTTAGTTAACACGGTTTTAGAATTAACTGAGGATCTTTTACTACCCCTAACGGAAACAATGTGAATAAAAGGTTTTATTAACTGTTGCTACAAACACATTTTTAATTTACTCATCTGCAATTAAAACCAAGTATTTATATTTTTCCTTCGACCTTAATAACAACAAACCCTACTATGTTGCTGTTCTGAGAAGTTTAACAAGAGGATAAGAGTAGAGAATACATACCCACGGTTAATTTTTTTTCTACTTCAATGTTATCATCGCCCATTATTTTTTTTTTTTCTTAACATTGGGGACGTGAACTCTATTATACCCAAGTTTCATCCGACAAGTCACCCGTGATCTGACCGTGCATTGAATGCAATACAGTTTCAAAATGCCTGTTGGGAGGTTAATCAGCCGTAAATTAGGAAATTGTGATGGCGAAACCAAGACTTTAAATTTCTGCTTTTCAAGCGATTGTTTTTGATATCTAGGTGTATATGTAGTCATGCTTATGAAGCATCTCATTAACTTTTTTTCAACTATTTTTAAAACTTTGTTTGTCAGGAATAATAAAAATAGATTAACCATGCTATCTATTATGGCATGTACAGACAACTTTAGAGCAACAACTGCTATAATATGCTGGATTAAGTCCATGGTCAATGTTGGCATTTCTCTATTCCGAACTATTTTACACATACTTGAACATCAACCGCTTTAAACCCGCTCTTCCAAATTTAAACGTTTTTACCACCAATACAAATGTTCCTTCGTTATCGACACGGTCATACGCTATGCTGGCAAACTAACATCCTTAGCCGAGCATTACATATATAATACACGTAAGGCTGCCAATTCGTACTTGATTATGCATATGTGTACTAGCTGGAATATGTCCACAGACGGCAATTAGAACCTGAACCCAAAGAATGAAAGTTGGTAACAAGTACTTCAGTGCTATGAAGCAACCAATGGCTGCCTAGTTAAAGTCACAATTTGCGCGAGTTTTAATGACAAAAAGCATTACTAAATATGTACTACGTGTAACACATTAAATATTCTAACTACCTAAACTAATATCTTACCAGTCAGGTATATTTAACCTGCAGTCAGTTAACATTTACATACCAGGAAAGGTCTTAGGGTACAAACATGTTGGAGTAGTTTGCCTCAGAAGCTTGAAGCTTGCGTCTCTTGCCATTCATTTCGCTGCGCACCTTGCACCTCACCGTGACCTAGCATATCGAAGCATTTAACCACACTGCGCATCCCTTATGTCATTTGCTAAGATCCATTCGTATTGCTTACTTATAAAATAACCTTGAATAGTTGATGAGTGAAATAATAAAACGTTAACAGGTTCAAATATTTAATAGTACCACTGCGATCGTGATGAAATGTAACTACTACAGTATTAAGCCATTTCTGTTGGTACATTGAGAGATAGTAGTGGGAAGTAATATAAACCCTTTTGGTTATTCAGAACTAAGCCTAACTTATCATGTCTATTGATCTCTAAGTATTCTAACAAGTCTAGTTTCATACTTTTACGTTGAATATGTAAAATGTCAAAATTATTATTACAGTTATGGTTAAATTCTAAACAACGACTGGCGCACGTAGAATCTTCTTTGCAGCTTCTCATGTATTCGGATATCCGGGTAGGGATGAAGCCACTGTGTGGTAAAACGTTCGTAGTGGTACTATTAAATATTTAAACTTTAAATGTTTTGTTATTTCACTTATCGAATATGGATGTTTCAACAAGTATCTCCCTCATCTATTAACCTTGAACAGCATAAATATTTTATCTTTACTAGAAAATGTTAAAGTATATCAGCGATAGTGACTTATCCACAAGTAGATAATGCCACCAAATGATAGTTTCTGAGCTGTAGCTATTGTGGTGTGCATTGTGTCTTTGGTTTCGTGTCCATATTAAAATACTAGTTACTAAACTTAAAATAAAATTGTGCGAATGTTAGCTGCATGGATGTATGTAACAAAAACTATAGATGACCTTCAAATACCCAATCACAGCGAAATTTCACGCACCTGCATCTCGAAAAATCAAACTAGCTTGATTCTTGAAACATGGCGAAGCGAGCAACAAACGGTTTGGCAATGCGAACAACTGGTTTCGTAGAAAGATTTCTATTGCGTTGTTTCTTTATCGTCACATAGCGATGTACATGGCGAGGTACGTGACGAGAAGAACTGCTTTAACAGGTTTTTACGCTTAGTTAGCCTCAGTGGAGACAGAGTTGTGTTCCAAGCTGAGGTTTCCGCAATGGGATACTGTGTTGGAGAAGAGAGGAGACAAACCGTCGGTATATTCTCAGACAGTCTCTCACACTTAAAGCAAATAATTTCCCAAGTGCTAATTTCAAACAAGTTTGATAAATGAGATGATCACTCGAAGTAGCATTACACTGACGTTGGTACCCAGCATTAGAAGCATAAAAGGGATATACTGGTCAGAGGAATATTGGCAAGGCTGTTTATTCAACTCACAAATAAAAAGTTCCCATCAATCACAGTATAAGTCGAAGGAGTAGAAGCAAAAAGAATCAGAATAATTCTAAAAGAAGAAAGGCCCGAATTTAGAACGCAGCTACTGAGTAAATATAGAAAGGCTCTTAAAATGATAATGGATCTGTTTAATGAACATTATAAACTAAACAGACATGGTACACCACGAACCTAATAAAGTATGCTGTTTGCAGATTTCGTCAAGACAAACAGAATCTTATTCTGTGCCAATATAAGTTTAGTAAAGACAAGGCTTCCACTATTGGGCTCTGAGAATATCAGGGCAAATAGCTATATAAAGGAATCGCTTTCATAGGTAATAGGCCTAATTAATGAGCCAAATGGTCATCATGTGCACTATAGGTACTTTTCTGAAATGTTACGTTATGAAACTAAAACCATATATATCCTTCTTTTTCTTCTGAGCCGCTAAAATAATAATATCTGCATGGGAAGGAAATAAAACTTATTGGCTATACAAAAATAATTATCGTTTACAATGCCGAAGAAAGACATTGAAAACAGTACAATAAATAAATAAAGCACAAGTATTCTACCTTAAAGATATTATTATTCCCTCGCTTTCTTATTTTTGAAAATAATTGACAAGTACTCGTTTAGCGCCAGCGGCAGTACCGGATAATCAAAATCGTTCTTCAATACTATTAAACTTTTCTGGAAGACAAGCCCCATAAACTTGATAATAGCGCTATTTTATCATTTGAAGTGCTGATTTATGTAAGATGACATCTTTTCCAACTAAGTAGAAAACAATGTAAATAAAAATGCCACAAGAGATAGACGATAATTTACTGCATCAGTGGAACATACTTGAACACGTGATTTATAGACATTTGAATGGAAAAAAATATAGATAGCAATATCAATATTCTGCGTCTAATACTGTCTAGGGTAATCGAAAGGAACAACTAATTAAATCCACATAATGTTAATTCGTCTATCTAAATGAATGGCAAATAGTGTAGACAAATTTATTTATTTCTCGCTAATAAATTTAAATATTCTAAGTACAAATGGCACTCCCAGGAGTATTTGGTAATTCACTAAGCACGGTGTGGAGTAATTAAATAAAGCAAAGAATCTGAAGTTATTTTACATGCTAATAACCTCCACTGGGTCTGAATAAACATACGAATGAAAGGAGAAAACGATGTATTTCCAAACGAAGTATTATCTGCTCGACGTTTTTATATCGTCAACCCTTTTAGAGCACCGTGTAACCTTCATCCCATACACAAGGGGTCACACAAATCTCTTATACACATAACATACAAACCTCCCATTGTCAGTGGCGACCTTTAATAATAAAACACATTTTTCTTTTCCCCTAGAGCATGGTTTATATCATATTTTTTTCCGTATGTTAAAAGGGTGGCCTCTAAGATTCTATTCAGGCTAAATTATATTTTTTTTTTCAAACTAACCGGTAGGGGTAGCGGTAGGTAGTATCCGGACTGCATTATAATGCATATGCGACTGGATCCTTCCTTTTTTTCATTTCGGGTTCGGTAATTTATGCCGTATGCAGATGGGTTTAGTATGTATATCCGTACCTACGCCCGGTGAACCTTGAAATTCTAATTTTGACGAAGGGGTTATAATGAACCCCCACCTCTTATTTTTTTAGCCACACCCTTAAAAGGGTTATCTCACGTTTGACGGTGTCCCGACGCTGTAAACTTAAATTTAAATCGTTTAGTTTGTGATAGCGCTGTTTGAACAGAAGGTCAAGTGCAATAAAACCAGGCTACCACCTTTTCCTTTCTGTTAACGCCAACTGTGGTTTAAAGATTGTGAGAGTGTTTTAGTTAGTGCTAGCATTAGTAAGTTCTTTTTTATCTTATTGTTTCAGCTTGGGGTTGATGTGTATTAAATTTCCAAATGCTGTTTACAATCATTTAAGTTTACTGTGTACGGTTTTTTTGATGAACGCATAAAATTGGAAGAAAATAATCCGTAGGTCAAATTGAGATTCCATTTAGGAATTATTTATTTGCTATTTTCTTTGAAAAGATTTGCTGAATGATGAAAAAATACCTACTTTTTTTTTGCTTCTGCAAATACTACTACTGCAAAATTTGCCCTTAGTTCTACTTCTAAATTCAATTTGGAAGTTGGTTTTTCAAATGTGTACACGTGATCAAAGTTTTATTAAATATCACTATTTTACTTGAAACTTTAAAAGATTGAACCCTCTCAGCTGACGATCATCTGAAGTTTAATGCAAACGTTCTATAGAAGATTATGCAAGCTCTGATGGATTCGATTTTGTAAAGATATAATAAAAAATGCTAGATAGTGACAAATAAGAAAAAAAAAATCTTATCAAAGCTTTTTCCAGAAGCCGTGAGAATAATATGTTACTTTAGTAAATAATCATACAATTAATCTCAATTAATTACTTTAATAATAATTCTAATTGCGGCTTACATGTTTTGGCCGAAATCCGGACAAAACTATGAATAGGTTACTTATTTTATCAAGAATACCTTTCAGGATTTAGATAGTAGTGAAGAGAAATACCTATCAACGTTTTAGAAAAATTCAGACGATTATCAATTTAGATTGAAGTTCTTAAATAAGTAGTATGTGAATTATCAGGAGAACCGTTTGAAGTTCCAAGTAGGTATCACGTCTAATATTTGAAACTCTGTATTAGGTTTACATCTATCATTTCTTCTGCTTTATTTACATTTATACTCTTATTACTTCTTAGAGTTGACGCTGTCGTATTTTTAATCTCGTTGCGACGATAACTTATCGAATTACTTGATAACCTCAAAAATTTAAGAAACCAACTTGTAGATAATTTGTTTCAATTTAGGCAGAAAAGCTTGCAGAACTTTTTCAGTGAAAGGAAATAGCAAATGCTTTTCTTTCAAGTTTTGAACACCGTATCCCAGTAGCATATTGGAAACTTAGTGTCGCATTACAAAACTAGCCGTAGTCACAACAGGAAGTGCTTCTTTGCTTTTAGTTGGTAGTTTCGACCTACAAATTTTTCTTTCAAGCTATGTCATCAAAAAATAAGAAAACGTAAATAAAGCTGTCATGAATAAGGTTAAATTTAAAGCTATTAACTTGTTAGAATCAGCAATTTCGTTAGTAGTTTTCAATTTGCCTTCACATCTTCTAATTTTTGATAGTTTCTAAAAGATACAAATGTGCGTCGAAACCTAGCAACTAAAAACAAAATAAATGAAGATAAACTGAACTTGTCCAATTTATGGCCTTTTATATAATAATCCAGTCAATTCTAAAATATGTTTGCTAGATAAACTTTAATACTGATTCTCGAAGCTTGATTATAGAAGAATATAGAAAAATAAGGGATTAAAACGATTAACATGCGAATGAGTCAAAACTGTAAAACATTAGCAATATAAAACTGGATTATACATATATTAAAATTCGGAAACAAACCCAAATACTACCTATGTTTACATGTTCAATTACAACAGTTCAATGAATTCATATTCACGGGGCTTCCGTTCTTAAATTTACTTAATCTTGGAATTCTTCCGCAGTGTTGGACAATATCCGCTGTCATGGTTATTCAAGTTCTCAAATAGTTGCAAATAATCGAATGGTTCTGAATAACGGAATTATTCGATTTGGGACATCTAATTATGCCCTTTTTTGAAATTGTATCTGTGAGTACTGTACACATATAAAAAGGATTCTTTAAATCAAAGAAATATTTCTTTGGCCTTATTTAAAAGAACCATTTTTTTTCGGTTGATAGACATTTCTTTAGTCAACACGCGTTTCTTTCATTGAAATAATACGATTTTCAATTGAAAGAAAAATGAATTAACTGAGAGAATTGTCTTCTTTTTAAATAGTGGCAAAGAAATATTGCTTTGATTTAAAGAATCCTTTTTCTCTGTGTAAGAGAGCTTGCTTTATTTGTGCACACGTCTTTAATGAAGAAATTAAAATTTTCTGCAATTATACTTTCCTGTTCAAGTTACTATACAACTTGAGCAGAGGTTGAAAAAAAACTATTGATGTAATATTTTGATTCATCATTTATTGAGAATGCAGGTCCATTAAATAAGAAATAACTTATTATTTAAACTTTAATTATATTAATATACCTAGTTCGTTTTCCTTTCTACCATCTCGCAAAACATTTAATTTTCGAATTTAGTTGCAGATATCTTTGCAGATATATTTATTGTTAACATTTTACGTGAATAGGTAATTGTGCAGAAGTGTCCAAAATTTATTAAAATTAATATTAATTTTAATAAATTTTGTGTGTATTAAATTAATGACAATTCTATTCAAAGGCTAACAGTATAATTTAAAAAGATAAAATTAAACAGGCAGCACAAACGTGAACTAAACGTTAAACATAAAACATATTAGGATTAACTATTACATTAATTTTTCCTCCATTGCAATTTCTTATCCAACTGTACTAGTTTCTTCTATTTCGCAAAATATTAAAAAAATACGTTATACCGAGAACAACCTAAAATTAATTTTATATAGAATTGATTGGATTGTAACATTCACTACATCACCCTTATTTATTTTAAACTACATTACTAACATTAACTTAGAAATCAAGACAATATTCGGATTTATGAGACAATTCGTCTGTACTGAATACGCAAATTAAAATGAGTAAAAAAAAACCTATTTCTTAAGACACCTCATTTAAATCACTTTAAGCAAAAATCAATTTAATTAAACTGTCCTTGTGCAAAAATAATTATATAAGGAAAAAATATAATTCTATTTTTGCCCATAGAACGTTGAAGATTCTAATAATCAGTGAACGAAGCACCACAAAAGTAATTAATGAATGCAATTCAGGAATAATAAGATATTTCTATATCCCCGATAAATAGTTAATCTATTCTTACATAAGATAATTAAATAGCTGAATTATGCAATATAAACGTAGTACTTCTGCTTCTTCATTATAATTAATAAAAATAATTGAGCCATATTTCTATTTGTTTATTGGTAATGTAATACAATGTAAAGTATACGTCCAAGCTAGCTCTTAGAGTTTTTCCGTAAGTTTCCGCTGCAAACCCATACTTCCAACTGCGTCTTTTGAAATAATAAAGATATGATTGATGACATTTATTAGTACTATAAGATGTTATTGTAACGCATGTTGAGCGGAAGTTACGGTGATAGAACGATGCATTTAAAATTTTCTGTATTTTACTAAAGCATATCCTAAACGCAATTACAATCTAAGCTGCGAATCAATATTTAAATTAAAATTATGAGAAAAGTTCTAGCAAACAAACTGATTACAACTACATTGGGTTAATTCATTTTAATTACGCGTTCCTACAACATGAAACAATATTGGTTTGAAGAAACTTAATATTTAATTAATTTAATTGTATAATTAAGATGATTAGCATTTTTCCTGATGAAGATAAGACATTTACGCACTTGCAACTCATAAACCTTCTATTTATATTAAAGCTTAGTTGTATTAAATAATTAATTTTATTAATTATGGTATAATTACAGGCCATGAGAAAGAAATCCTATAGCTATATATTCTGCTTCAGATGTGTTCGGGAAGGAGGTCATAAAGAAGAGTGCTTCCCTAAATTAAAAATTTTAATTACACATTACGTGCACATTAATTAATTTATTTATAGCAACGGGGAATTATATAGAAATAATTCCCTCTTCTGCTGAAATTAAATATATATATATACATATTTTTTTGGAACGCGAAAGGAAAATCATTAAATCCCTAATATATTCTTTTTATCTAGATAGTCACTCCCTTGCGATAATTAAATTAGTATAATTAATCCGGTAAATCATATTTATTAAGCCAAAACAAGCAAATATAACGTTCTAGTTTGTGCCGTGGTATTTAAACTAAATATAAAATATACTTAACTACAAGAATATTAGAAAATTGTTAAAAATATGGTATTCATTGTCAGCAAACCATAACGCTATTAAGAACATTTCGAAGAATGAAAGCACAAGTTTATCCTGTACATGCAGAGCGCAGAAAGCAATACTCTAAACTGCGTATCGCCAATTATACGAATGTGCTCAAGTCAAATTACGCACCATACTATTAAGCTACTACCTAAAACAACATTTGCGATAGTAAAAAAGCTTGTTAGGCAAATTTTATCGTTAATAGTTAACGCACTAACTTTACATGCGAAGCCTGGCGTGTAATTGGTAACATGTGCAAACTTCACATGGCTTTCCACCGATGTAAGAATAATAATGAATATAATACCTATTATTTACAGAAAGTCAGAGCAGCTTTCGAATAATGCCCGCATTGAGTCTAAATAAAAATACAATACCATTTTAGTAGAAAGCGTTCACAAAGATTTACATTTGGGAGTAATTTATAGGAAAACTACTAAAAATACATTTTTAATAACGATATAAGTGATTTTAGTATTTTTTATAAAGTCTTGTTAATCTCAAAAAGTTAAAAATCAAAACCTCGCCATCACACCTGTCCTTATATTACTTTACTGGTCCTTTTTCTTGTCTAAAAACAGGTTTCATCCGTATAAAGCACATTTAGTAAATCAAGATGATCCTAATAGAAGGATGCAGTTTTGTCAGGAAATTGTCGGTTGATGGTTAGGGAAAATGTTAATTGCCAACGCTTTATTTTAATATCTCAAGCGGCATACCGCGGCAGCAGTATATCATGAAATATTTGGAAAAGTGTCTATTGGAAAATTTGAAAAGATACAGGGTGATCCATTAAAAAAACTGCCGATGACGTCATATCTCTAAACTGTGTATGTGTTGAATCCAGTATGCCACAGAGTAGAATAAAAATTTACAGCAGTTTTCTCTAAGGTATTTTTAATGAACCCTATTGTGCCAGAAATCAGGTTTCCCCACATTTACTACCTGTATATTGAATTACTGCTACTGATTTGCTTAATTTGTAAAATTTTGGTACATTACGAGCTATTTTTACGATTTCTTTGCAACTATTTTGTATTCCGAAATTGGTTTTTTTTTGCCACTATGTCAACCAACAATATTGTTGAATAAGGTCAAATTTGGTTGACGCAACCAAATGGTTTTTTTTCTGTCTAAGGAAAATTACGAGAAAAAATAATCCAAAAATAATATTTTTTTCGTTTTGTTGGAGCGCGGTATTTATTAGATTAATATAATATATATTTTTTACATGCTTCTATGGACCACTAAACTTCTTTTCGTATAATTATATAATTATTTATTTAAAATAAATTATAGCTCTTTTATTGCATATCCATGCAACAAGAACTGGTTAAATGACGGAATATAGTTTTTAAATTGATTAATCCGCAAATATTTGGCAGAATACCGCGATTTCATTTCAACGAATCAAAGCTTATCAATCGGCTTTAGGGCTACAAAAAACAAACAAATTCCTCATCGATCGCGTACACAAATGAACCTAACTGGCAGACGTACTAAATTCACACACAAACATACCCGAAGTTCTCGTCGAAGTGAAAGCGAATTACAAGAGGAAGAGGAAATGAAAGTGAGAAGAAGACATTCCGGAGGTTATTAAGTACTACGTATATACAGACGCCCGGTTCTTCTCTCTGATTGGTCGTTAGTCGTCCGTCCGTCCGTGATTAGTACGCGCCAGACAGACGTCTGCGTCTCGACGCTGCCGTACGCGACCTACACCAACATCCAAGGACTTATTCGCGGTAACGACTTCAATTAACGACGGCAGCCGGTGACGTTCTGGGCTTCTGTGTAACTGTGTCAATGTCCTCGCGGGGTTTCGACTAATGACGTGTTTTAATTGGAGCAATTGTGACGGCACAGAATACATATAGAAACATTTTCCGGGTACGTTTGTTAATTACGATATCAAATAGGGGTAATTAGTATTTTTTTTTCTGAAAACCATTTTCCGTTAAATAATAAGATATATTAGTTTTAGTAACGTTCAAACACATGAAAAATGTAAATAATGGAGATATTCATCAATTATTTCCTTTTAAAAATCTACAGCATTATTAAAGCTCTATATATGAAAATATTTTCTATATGCATATGCGGTTCAAAAAATGAAAAGGAATTTCTTTTTGCAGAGATAATTAACACTTGTAAATTAAATGCTTTAATAACACTATCATATTTATCTAAAACAACACATTTAAGAGAAGCACAAAAAGTAATCCTACCTTTCTTTGCTTTCAGGGTCGTCTTGGGAAACTTCTTTGATGGAAATCAACACTTTTCGCCTAGTCTACTTTGGTTATTTTTCTTGGAGTTTAGAAAGGAGATAACTTGCCTAAATAAAACTTTTGAAGCTAATAAGAACAAAAAAAGAAATAAAAGGCGCGTAAAGGCACTCGACTTAATTTGACGGGGAAAGTGAGGGTTGTAAGATAAACAAAAGTGCAATACAACAACAAAAAGAAAATAAAAAGCCATAAAGTAAAATTTAAAAACTTTATTCGTAACGTTTGTCTTCGGACGGTGTAAGGAATAGGAAAGGAGATGCCAAACCATATCAGCTCAGCGGAGAACAGGCGAATGACGATGGCATGTTGAATTTGTATCACATCATCTTATGTGTACGTGTATGTGTTTGTGTGTGTGTGTATGTGTGTGTGCGGGTTCCACGCTGCCTTTCCATCCTAACATAAAATCCAGTTCAAATGATTTCATCTCCCCCGTAGCGTTTCCCCAATGCTGCCGACAAGGACGGCTAGAGGATGTGTCTCTGGAATTCGCGTGTAGAAACGTCGTCCGTCGCAGGAACTAAGAAGGCGCTGCCGTTCCGTGCGTATTCTCCCACTAGAGAGCGCCACGCGCATGGCCAATATGGCCGACGGCGACGACTCTCCTCGTCGGCGACCGTCGCGCGGCGTCGCTCTCATTTAACACGGCGTTGTGCGCGCCGGCAGTAATTACAGGCAAGTCTGGTTAATTAGGACGCGCTAGCTTTTGTCGGATGCCGAGAGCTCTCGCAGTCTCGACGGCGATGTTCGCCCGGTAAATGCCACACATCGGTCCCATACACATAGGTATATTCTAATGCCACATCGCGCTATTATTCCTTTTTTTCCGGTGGAGGTTTTATCGGTGGTTTTGCGGAGGATTGTGATTGAATGTCGTCGCTCCCACCTCGCGACTCCTGCGATAGGAGAGAATTCGTTCATCGATTTTATTTCCGATACACGGGCGAGTGTGTTTTGTTTGCAAATGGCGACTCACGTCATGGCTTGCTTCGACGGACACGGAATTGTAACTTGAATTTTCTTTTATTTTATATTTAGCTCTCGAATGTGATAGTAATTTCACATAACGCATGTTTACTGCATATTTAAATTAAAAACTTTTGCTTAGTAAATTGATATTAATTCTCAAGTATATTTAGGTCTAAACAAATTAAGGATATATATTAATTACCATTACTATATATAAATTTAATTCTTTTTGAATAAAACCAAAACACATTAAATATTTCAATATAGGAAAATGTTTCCCTTGTTCCTTGACCAATTTTAATCTATTTTCAAATGAAATTCTCGCGGTAGTGGCTTTAATTGTTAATTTATTGCGCTTTAATAAACACTTTGGCAAATTTGTAAATTTACTTTTCAACGATTCGACATATTTCCAGCTTTTTTCAAAGTTTTAGGGACAACTACAATATTTTAATACAAATCTCGAATAAAATATGAAATATTTACTAATAAAACGACTAACTATGTGCGCCGAGATTTATAACTCGACGGTCAAATATTTATAGGATTTCCTTTTATAAAAAAACAATTATATTTTGGAAGATAGCTAAAAATTGCTTTTATTCTAAAGACCTAAATTAGACATAAGTAATGAACCTACAATATCAATTAATCGAATTAAGTTTAATTTGCTATAGTAATCGGAAAATAACTTTTTGGATAATTTCCAGAAAACTTCTAGCTTTATAATTTGTTTCTTTATTGAGGATTTTTATATTATTAAAATTAAATTGTTGTCCTATATCTATACAATATTTTTCTTCGAAGATATGATATTATTAGCGTATTTATGTCCATTTAATATTTTCTTATCAAACTTGTTAATTTTGTATTCATTGATTAATACTGTAGATTAAATAAACATTTCTAATTTAGGCTTCTTTTCTTTTTCGTCTATATTATTGTAAGATATGGAAGCACAAATATTTTTTTTAATTATCTTTCTGAAAAGTATTCGTTTTATATTCGTATATGTAAACATTTGACCGTAGAGCATCAAATAGAGTTCCAGACACTTATTTAATTAATTTATCCCTTTTAAAATACTTAGTGAATGTCACATATTTTATTGGAAGTTTCAATTAAAATTGTAAATTAAATGAAGAATATAAAATGTTACACATAAACTGTTTACTAAAGCATAAATAATAATAATGTTATTATAAAACTTGATAGCTAATTACAATTAATTAGAAATTCTTCATATATATAGTAAATATTAAAACATTTTAGTTGTCGGCAAACTTGCAAAGGATGAAAATATGCTGAATCCATCGAAACATCAAGCTATAAAATTTATCAGATTATAAATTTCCACTTAACGCCACCACCTCAAGAATTTTATTTAATAATGAATTAATTAATTATATTCTCTGATATAGAATAAATAAATTTATTCCACATTTATTACTATTTTAAACAAATACAGAAACAATATATAAAACCGTATTTGCACCTGCTTTCATTTATTTTAAATTCAAATCTGTTACAGTTATTATCGCCTTTCCCATATTCATAATATAAATAATCAGATAATGCATGTACTTATTCATTTTGGAATATTTTCTTGATATATGTAAATTGCCCTGTTACTGGTGTGATTTAAGCAGGAGCTTTAAAGTTATTTGCATTAAAAATGCATACAAAAGCTATATACACTGAAAATCCATTTGTTCAGGATAACAAAATAATTTCAAGAACATGAAAAATTAGATAATCTAACAAAATATTTGGTTATTTCAAATAAATAAGAGTTAAGCGAATAAATTTAGTTCATTTAAACAAATATTTGTTTGCCCATATCTAACTCAATATTTAGTTAGCTTAAACAAAATTTGGTATCATCAAACAAATCGGTTTTTTATTGCAGCTCTTCTGTTTGAAATCTGTTGTACGCCGGATGGAAAATAAGTTTTCCATTCAAAATTCTATTCTATCTATAAGCTATTCAGTACAATGAAAAACGATTTGTTTGATAATACCAAAGTTTAAGTTAACTAAATATTGAGTTAAATACGTGCAAATAAATATAACCAAATATTTATTATTCAACCAATTTATTTTTTCATCTAACCCTTTATTCATTTCAAATAACGAAATATTTTGTTGAATTAATTAAATTTTCATGATAAAATTCGTTTGAAGTTATTTTGTTGTCCTGAACAAATTGGTTTTTTCCGTGTATAGCATTAAATTTTATTGTTGCAACTCCAACTTAATACGAAAATAATAACACAGATATAGCGATTTTCAAATAATTTAATTATATACCAGTACAATTGTTTCGCTTCACAGTAGGTTCATCAGGTGACAAAAGTTTATTTTGTTGCGAAATGAAATCACACATACAGTGTTTCTCACTCATTTCTGCCTTAGAAATAGAGAAATAAATTTTGGGAAACGAGGAAATGAACAAAAATTCTGCATAGTCAATACCTCCGATCTAACTGGAAATGTCTCAGTTTTTCAAATTTTCAGTGAGACCACCTGTATATTTCTTTTTTTTAATATTTTGATTTAGTATAATATTCTAACCATACTTGTAAGTCTGTAATTTTTTGATAAAATTGTCCTTTCTAATTTTGTTTTTTTTTTTTTTGATAACACTGCGTAGGCTTTCACGGCCGGTGTAACTATAACTAACAGCTTCTTGCGGGTGAACAGTTCAGTTATCCTGAAGAAGCTGTCAGTATGAACAACGAAACGTCGAACGAAAGTTTTGACACACGGCGAAACCCGCAAGAAGCTGTTAGTTATATTTTTTTTTTGATTTTTATCCAGTTTCGTTTCAAGTTCTTAATATACAAAATAGATTCTCGATTTTTGCTGTATACATATCTTTGCGCATATTTGAACATTAAAAGATTGGCTTGCAGATTTTGATTTATTTCTTTGAAATAGAAATAATATGGTTCACTGTCACCTCAAAAAAAAAAAAACACAGCCTAATATTGTTTATTACTCGATAGATATTCTATGTTCTGGTAGAATAATAGGTATCATCACATTAATAGGATCTAAGAAACAGTAAATTCCACTACGGCACAAAAAATGTAATACAGCGCTCGTTTTTCGTGAATATGAACAAAATTTCTATTTGGGATTGTGTTCAATAAACATGAGAATCCAAATCATTTTTAAAGCTTAAGTTTTCCCGTTGAATGTAAATTATATTTAAACATGCTGGTAATAACCATTTAATGCCTATATCAAGACATTTTTACCTATTATATTCATTATTATTGTTTTTCTAAAGCAAATATCTTGTTATAGGAATCTGCCGCCTTCCAAAAACGCTCAGCATATTTTTTAGTAAGCATATCATTGCATATTAGCCGTCAGCAGCAACAAAGAAAATAAATTAATTAAATCTACGACGTTCCTGGCCTGCTTTCTAAGATGAAAATATACGTGTAAGACTTTTATCAACAAATAATAGGGAATAAATACTATTATTAGTGCAAGTTAACAAACGGAAAATCTATAAGTATACATATTTGACAAAAAGATTTACTAGCCAATTACCTTGCTAATGCAAACCGTAATGGAATATTTTACTTCAAATTTTAGTTAAGTACAAAAAAAGAATTTTATTTAAGTACATTTAAAGACAAATTGTTTAATTCAGATCTTAAAAGACTAAGAAATACAATCAATTGTCAGTGTATTAGAAATCCTCTTTAGGATGTGTTATACATTGAAAAGAAGAAATGTAAAATCGCATTAATTTTGTTAGTACTTCTTTACAACGAATTATATATGATTTTTAGCACCACATAACCTACTATTACCAGCAATTTTATTTTGAATATGTTTTTACAAAAATATATTTAAGTTTACAATAACATTTGTAATAATACATGTTAAGATTGATAGATATTGAATATAGATAGAAAATATTGTTACTACATTTGTTGCACATGTTTACAAGGTGTCTTCCATAGTGTTAAAAGTTCTTGGACTTGTATGCATAGAATTTGGTCAGATTGATTGTGGATTTACCTAATCCACCTTTAAGCTGCTAAAAACTGAAATAAGTACAAGTAAATATTAAATTTATATTAAATTTGTAATTGAATAAAATAAAAGAGACCGAATAAAAAACTTCGGCTCTTCTTAAATTGAAAAGCAAAAGAGCAGGATATTTAACTAAATTACAAAGACAATAGTTGAAAAAAATGGCAAAATATGTCGCAGGTGAAAGAAATGATGATTATAAAATTGGATGTAGAAACACGAAACATTAAATGTGTTGCTGGACTATACTGCTTTTACTATTGAATTGGGGCCTAATTAACTGCTTACGCTTCAGTCATTATAGCATTTTCTGTTTTTTTTTCTTTCTTTATTAATGACCTATTTGTAATATTTAACTATAGCCGAGTGTGACCACGCAATTAATTCTTATTCATTTCATAACACTAGTATTTTTTATTCAATGAACAAAAAATCCGCAGACATTCTAAAAGTTTAAAATAATGAAATTAAATTAGTAACTTAATCAAGTTTTATTATAAGTAATAGAATAAACTTAAAACGGCTTTTATTAGATCTACTTGATTACCTAGGTATACAATTGAATAAATATATATTATAGCTAGTCATTATTGGGCCTTCAAATAAACTCACCCATAAAACAATAAGTTGGTGCTAAGATGTTCAACGTATAAATTAACTTTATAGCATTATTTCATACGCATTACGTATTCATTTTATCAATATTACGTACATATAATATGCACGCGGGCGACCTGCCGATGGGCATATCAGTAATGGCAGATCGACTAAGAATTGGAGCTACCTTGAACTCTACATAAATGTTTGATTTTCACCTCAATCATCAAAACAATCGGAAGCCTAATTTGTGGAAAAGATGTGTATAAAATGAAGATGCCACAAGTCAAAAAGTTCGCCAGCACTGGTACAGTGGAATAATGTGTATAGTATTCGCAAAACCGGATGGCACCGACGCAGAAACGTGTATTCGTACTAAAGTGAAATGTAACGATAGAACCGAGAGAGATAGCCACACACATACTATACTAAGCTGTAAAATCCGACTGCATCGGCATAGTCGTCGATCAGCTCAACAGTTGATGCTCAAATCATTGACATCTAACATATGTTCACTGGGTCAATATTTGTAAGATGTATAGAATATAATTTGTGACGTCTCATCGTTTGCGCCGCTTGTGCCATCCGGTTTTGCGACTACTATTCACTACTTTTCGGTTTTAACAAACGAAAACCATCTATTAACATCAGCCTTTCTGTCGGTCTTCAGTTTAACCACCGCCACCTAGTCTGCGTTCACTCGGTATATCGTAGCTTGTACAGCGCATAATATTAAAGAAATTCATTAACAGAGTAATGGTAAATGACTTTCCTATTTATTATTCGAACCATTCTAGTAATACTTATGCTGACGGTAATCAGAAATATTAAAGAGCGACTAACACAAATGTTTTTCTCACACACCGAATTTAATCATCGACAAAATGGAAAACCAAATCAGCTACGGCAACAATGAGAAAAACATAATTAGAAAATGTAGATTGGCCCTGTCAGAACGTGCATAGGCCCGAAAATACATTTACATTTTTTACCTTCCATTATATGTAATATTCGGTTTCAATTTAGTAGGCTGACAACAGCAACAAAAACTTTCAATATCATAAAGTATTAACTCGCCATTGATTTCGTCCTGTTATCAATAATATCACACAGGCGACTATCAAAAGTTCGGTGTTAATTTAGAAAAGTGTGTCGATATTGATTCATGGTAGGTATACTAATAAGTGTTTTGACAGGTATACAATTTGTGTATTCAATTTTCTACGACGCAGACTATTTGAGAAGCTTAGAGAATAGAATTACTTTTTTTCCCTAAATGTATGTATTAATGTGTTAATAATTTTAGACTGCCGTAATATACAAAGATTGCAAGCTTCTTACAGTATGAAATAATTAACGGATGAATGTATTCCTGCTAACTGTAATAATTAATTTATTATTTCATACTACAAGACGCTTGCAATCTTTGCATATTCGCCGACCTGCCGGTCTTTCAAGATCTGATATCGGCATATGTCGGTCGAGTTTTTGTACGAATCTGCATACTCCTCGCTAGGTCAAATCGAGCTCAAAAGATAGAGCGTTCGTCCGGTAAACGACAGTATGTAGGTTCGAATCCTACGCGAGGAGAAAAATTTTCTTGCGAAAAATTCTTCTTAGTTATTAGCTAAAATACATTAATGCCCTAATATGACTTATTTTAAAAGCATCTTCGCTGCATTAAAGGCACAGTTCTATCGTTGTAAACATACCGAGTCTCTATTAATTATTGTTATTATAGTTATATTAACGTTGAGAATACATGATTTTTATTCAATTGAATTACGGATACTTCTTCATCTAATCGTCGATTGAGCATACAAGTCGCAAAAATTCAAGATATTCGGACTGGAATAAACTCTTTAGTATCATTCATTATTTCGTTTATAAGTTGTACAATAATATTTACTGATAACAATAATTTATTATACTCTCAATGTTATGGCCTACCGTAAAAATTATACTATTATTATACTATTAGTAAAAAGTTTTGCAACTTTCAAAACTCTTTGATATATCACTAATTTTTAGACACCTTGTATGAGACGAAAGAAACTTTTTACTACGTTTTTGTGAAACAATGTTAGTAGTTTGTAGTTTTAAAATGCGAGACTTCTCACACTTAAAGAAAGTCAAAATCAATTAGGTACAACAGTGTATATGTCAAAATTTTTACAAAATATAATATAGATAGGTGTAGGAAATCTTAGACTTTTATGCTGAATTAAAAAATGTAGTAATATACAGGCTGTTCTATTTGAAATAACAAGTGCATGAATACTTTCGGTTAACCGAAAGTGTAAGAAACTTGCAAGTATTTTATCTATTTATTAATATTTAAAATGTAACTACCCAATTCCTGCATGCCTTAAATTTTTCAAACTGAAGAATGTCGCTAAGCCAGAACTAATTAAGTTCCGTAGAAAATCCTGTATGCAATGAGTTGCCAAAGTATAAAATCCGTATGCTGTAAAGGTCAGTTTCAAGAATAAAAGCTCTAGCTACGATGTAGAAGAATAACTTGTTTAAGCTTAAAACATTTAAGCATAATGGTTTTATCTTTGTTAGTATTATGGAATAAAATGTTATTAAAGTTTTCCCTTTCCATATTTTTAATATGATCATATTTCCCAAATTTTAATATATTATCACGTAACTCTTTTGTTACACACAACATCAACCAATGTCTTTTTAACTATGGCGAGCATTATTATTAAAAATAAATATCAAGGCTTTATTAATATTGATAATAATCGCTCTAATAAAATTAAGTGACAAAAAACGACGTATAAAATTTTAAAATAGGATCTACTTTCAGAAATTCTAGTCCAACTTAGATCAGAAGATATGAACTGTGAGATATTTTTTGTTAAATATTTTTTTATTGAAATTATTTATATAAGACACGGATCAAATTTCAGTTGAGAGAGCATAACAATTAGAAGTAATAATTATTATTGATGTATGGAACGGTCGTGGAAAATTTTTCTCATTTAAAAAATATAAATAATTTCTCGGAGTTCGAAAAATCTCAATAAAACTTTTCCACCAATGTAGCATCACGCGGTTGCATATTATACATTCGATCTGTAGTGAAAACTCACGAAACTGGCCATGGTTAACTCAGCTAGAGCGACTAAAATTAACCACTGTCTCAACTGGCGTTTGAAGAATTATCCATTGAGTTATTAGAAGCTTCTTCACAATCCCTAAAGATATTTCCTATTAATCCCTTCCCTATCTCACTCATATTTTTACCCCCCTCACTGTTAACAGATTTTAATTGACCCTACCGTAAATTGTATTGAGTTATCGTTTTCTCAACTTCCTTCAAGATATCTATGCCACAGAAGCTAATTTTTCTGTTACTCCAAATTTACTATCAGCAATATCTGTTGACTTATCAAGGCCAGCGAAAGCAGTTAATTTCTTTTTGCCTTCTTCATTAGTAAGCGCATTCTAACATCCTCAATTCTTTCGACAGTCGTTTTAGCAAACAGATTGAAACAAACCATCCATAGGAAGAAACAAATATTCAGAGGGTCCTTTTGGTCGTCATAAATCTTAATTATTTTGACGTAAAAATAGAGAGGTATATAATTATTGGTTACGTCCAATAAATGGCTTTTTAATTATAGGTACTTCAGAATTTACAAAAGTGAATTATTAGTATTAGTAATCTAGTATTATTTAACTCCTTATCTACATCTAAAAAATTCATCAATGAAGGCCAGTTTCGATAAAAAAGGTGCTGCTAAGCAATTTCAGGAACCAAATTAAATTGCTCCAATACTGGAAGAACTGTCCTGGCTTGGTGCATGCGAAGGAGTCTGTCACCTAATCAATCGAAGGTAATTGTCTCTGTCTTTACAGGTTACTGTAAGTTCAGAAAGTATTTACATAGAATACAACTATCCGATAAAACCAAATGCCGACTGCATTTAAAGGATTAAGAGACAATTGAGCATATTTTCTGCCACTGCTCTGCTGCTACAAGAATGAGGTATGTAACCTTCGGAATGGCTGTCCCTTCCCTAGAAGACCTGAAAACAATTTTATTCAGCAAGATGCAAATTGCTTGTCAGAATAGGGCATCTCGGTAACCGTGAGAAATAGGAAAAGACGAGTGGCCAAGTCTCGATATCTTTTCCCGAGATTTACTCAATGGCGAAAACTAAAATTAGTTATACCCTCTTGTTTTTGAGTTACAGCCAAACATTGATTTTTTCGACTTTTCCAGAATAATTCCTCATTTTCCCCCTTGACTTTAATGATATGAAGAAACTGCTTTAACATTATTCTGGCACGTTTACGAATAGAATCGACTAGTTAAATGGGATTTTAACTTTATGCATTCATTTTCGTCTATGGTTGATTTTTTTAAATGTATAGCATAGCAGTGGCATAGTCGGCGCGACTGCTCTTTTCTCTTTTCAAAAATAAATGGTTTACGAGGTCGATTTCTACCACTTATCTAATAAAATTTAAAAGTAAAAATTATTTGCGTTGTTAATTTAAAAAACACCTAGTAGCCTATGACAAAAAAAAAACAGTACAAATTTTCTTGTCAAAGTCAAAGGTATATGTGTGATGAGCGTATTGAGCATAAAAACGGTGTATGTTAAGTACATTTTGAAATGAAATTTAACAATTTTGAGAAATATGATATGATGCTATATTGAATCAAATAAAAATAACGCTGATGCTACTGATTTATATTTTAATCGTTACCCGGACAGAAGACAACCCAATAGGAGGATATTTTGCAGAGTTAAGAAAACTTAATTAATGAATCCCTCCACAAACCACTGCCAAGAAGTATAATAAGTAGGAGAAGAAGTTGACGCTATCCACGTTTTAGGAGCTGCTGTGACAAATCCAAAAATATCAAGCCGCCAAATAGCGCTTGAAGTTGGTGTATCTCGGGTTCGGCCACTGAGCATTCTAAAAAGAAGGAAATATAAAACATATAAAATCAGAAAGGTGCATCACCTATATCCAGGTGATTATAACGTCGTTTAGAATTTTGTCCCTGATATTTAGAGAAACAACAGCATGATGAATTTTGCTTTGGGAAAATTATATGGACTGACGAAGTGCACATTAGTAGCGCAGGCATTTTTATAGGAATAATGCGCGCTGGTGGTCGAACATTAACACTCACCAGGTTATAAATCATCAGATTGAACAAGGGAGATACGACTTCAACTCATGATGATTATTACTAGACTATTGGACTTTATTTTTTCAACATGATGGCGAAATTTTGAAACTATGGGTTTGGAGCAAACGAGCGTGAAAAATGGCCGCCAAAATGCCCCAATTTAATACCGCTTGATCTATTTCTGTTGGGGTATGTAATGGATCGATATATTTAAGATACCGCACAATAATGTCCAGGAATTAATTCTGAATTTTGAAGAATGCTTAAATGCTGTTTCTAACATTCATATTTATAATGCAGTTAGAAACGTAAATAGAATAGAAGATGTCAGTTTTGTTTGGACGATAATGGAATGCAATTTGAACATTTGATGTAACAAATTTCTAGTTATTTTACATTTCTACGCCGAATAATAAGAAATTGTTTAGTAAACAGTGATCATATGTTTGTTTAGTTCACGCTTCTGTTTGTCACGGGCTACTAAATTAATAACGTAAATAATTTTACTTTTAATTTTTTTTATAACAGGTATACTTAAACCATACATTTTTTTCGAAAAAGAAAAAAACACTTTCTCCAACTATGCCACCGCCTACAACGACTTACATTCAAAAAAAATCAGTTTACACCGCAGGAGAAAAATGAAAGCATAAAGTTAAAATCTGATTTAACTAGTCAACTCTACTCATAATGTTAAAACAGTTTTTTCGTATCATTAAAAACAAGCGAGTTATTAGGCATTCTGAAAAAGTCGAAAAAATATTTTTTAGTTATAACTCAAAAACAAAAGGATATAGCTAATTTCTGTATTCACCATTGTATAAATTACGAAAAATGAGATCGGGACTTGCCCTCTCGTTTTTTCCAATCTCATACAGTTATGGAATTGGCCTATTCTGACAAGCAAATCGAACTACTCTGTACAATAGACCCTAGTGATAGCAATCAACGGGACGATTAATCTAATCTAAGAGTAGTAACATCACATTACTGGATAAAATATGGTTGTATAATTTGAAGCATTGATACAAAAATATTAGTTTCTCCAATGTAGTTTTACAGAAATCGAAAGGGATAAATATTGTTCTAACTAGTGCTTTTAGTGGACTTATAAGAGCACTCAACGAGTGCATCTATAATAATGAAAGCAACTAATGCCTTTCGATTTGTACCATTGTTTAGTTTACATTGGTGACATTGGGCAAATAATCATGAACGTAAGAAATTAAGATTATCTAAATAATCTGTGGGTGTTATTAATCATAATATAGTTTTCTCTTATTTTTATTTTGATTAAATTAAGTTTCTTTAAGCAAAAAATTCATCAAATGCCCAATGCAAAAAAATACCATACAAACACGTTTTATAAAACTTCAAAAATATTAAGGAACGCGTTCTTTAATTTTAAATTTGCACATACTGAAAAACGCATTCTATAGAGTTTTTTTTTTATATTCCAATAAGAGATGCAATAATATTATTTAAATATCAGATTCGACACACGCTGAAATTAGGTATAAATAAATTGAAAAAATCGAAGAAAAAATATTCCCTTTTTTTCATATTCAGTATACAATTATAAAATACAGGGAATTGAAAGATGAAATATAGTACAAATGTCAGGAACATGAACGTTATATGTTTACGTTCAGGAAATTAATTTTATATAACCTTCACGTGTTTTTGACGCATGTAAAGGTTATATAATACTCGACGTCACGTGAAAAAGGCACCTACCTAATTTGCATGTATTGATTCGACTCATTGTAAATTGTCCTAACGGTTACTAGCACGTAGATGCATGTGGAGCATATTTTTCAGGTATCTAAGCCTGCGTACTGAAAGCTCGTAGCTTTAACTGATGCAAACCTCGCCATGCAAATGACGTCGAGGGGCGTTTGACAGTTTTTGAATTATATTCAAATAAGGTCCCCCCTAGGATCCTGTCGTGCTTCCATTCTCGAACATAATTTATCATTTATCCCAGGAGATTCGTCATCAACTGTGTTACCTGTTTCATACACAGAAACGTACTATTTCGTTCTCGTGGGCTAAGAATTTTCACATGCCGCAACCCTTCTTTACCGTCGTACCCTCTTGCAGAAAGAGAAAAAACCGTCTGCACAAAAGAAGAAATTATAATAAACGTATGCAGATGTCGTACCTGCTGACTACTTCTTTGCATACGGTCTACCTTACGTCTGGAAGATCTCCGGTGAACCCTTTCTTCTCTCTAGTGTGCAGGTAAAGAAGGGACCTTTCCGGCTTTTATTGTGTCGAAGATAGATCCACTGAATGGAATCCTAATGAAAACGAAAGGGTCTCTTTGTTCACGTGAAAGGGACAGTGTTGTACAACTGCTGCGTCGCCGTATGCAAAGATAGGTCGGTTAATTTGAATACTACGGAGTTCCTGTTCCGGTTTTAACCCTATCTCGCTCGCACCTCCTAAACGGACGGGAGAGGTCTTTGGTGGTGCGTGTGATTTATGTCCTGAACTGGGACGACATACAACAGAGAAGCGTCAGTTGGCAAGGCCTGGAATTGAAAACCGAGACAGCCCAGCTGGGAAGCATTGTAATCTGATGATAATTAACGAGTTAATTACTCATTTTAATGGATATTGTTTTCAAGTTAAATCATTAAATTCTCTTTCATATTTCCCTATATATCATTTACTCATAGTCGTTCAAATTCGGGATGAAATATAAACATACATTGTATAATTTTAAAAGGAAGTATTCTTTTTAGCTGTTGTTTTGCTCGTTATAAAAAAACGTACCTTATTTGTAATAAGACAATTACACAATTCGTCAAGTATTTAAACATGTATAGGTATGTAGATACAGTAATCCTAAAAAAGTAAAATAAAAATATATATATAATATAAAATAAACTAAATATTTCACAAGTATAAAATAACTGGCAGTAGTAGACAGTAGTAAGTGCAACACAACATCCAGCAGATAATGGATTGTTTCTAGTTTCCGAAAATGAAATTTAGAATTATGCGGTGTTTGAATATCTAATAATCTTGTAATCAAAAGAACAGAGATTAATAACCTTATTTAAATACATATTGTTAATTTATATAAAAAAATCAAATAAAGCCAATCTATGTTTTGAAACAAGTCACCCTTTGAACACTACCTTTTATTTCAATTTTCGGCTAAAATGTGCAGGGAAATACTGGTAGATTTCCAAGTTAGAGTATAGAATCTGTAATTCTGTCCGTTTATAATAGGTATACTTATTCAAACAATGAACAGCATTTTACATATGTACGTAATACCACAAATATATCTTAAGCTTGAATGGTGCACTTTCAGAATACGATTGGAAAAATTAGGTTTTAATATACTTCTAAAAAAGGACAGCCCCTTCACATATCTTTTTTAATATTTGTCTTTAAGACAAGTAGCTATAAGTACACTTCTTTGTTTAATTTAAATAAGTATTATTATTACTCTGGTCTCAAACCAATACGTACCAAAAAAATACATCTTTTCTCGTGTTATTTCATGTAGCAATTGGATACATTAACAGTTCTCCAGCAAAATAACTTTATCCCGTTGAAGATGACTTTCATTTTTGCAATTCTTTAGAGTTCAATGAAAGTTCCGCTCAAACTAAGTCTTCAATTTAAATAATTAAAGAAAAATGTATCTGCAACTCCAATAAAGCCACAAAAAGATTGCGCTCATAGTTCTTTACTTACATGAAAGTTAGAAGCATCGGGCACATCACTGACTTTTCATTAAGAAGCTAGACTAACTTAACTTTACACTTATTTTCTATTATGTTATTTGCATTTTTTTGCCATCAAGTCGTTATTATTACAATTACAAAGTAGCTGAAATGAAAGTTTACGTTAACTATTCTTAAAACAAAAACAGGATAAACGATGTTCCATAATTTTTGTCTCAGCAGGATTATCTGTTGTCAGATGAGTCGGCATTTTTATTGCTGTTGTTTGCTTTTAAAGACACAGAATTGGTTACATTACCAAAGTCTTGCGACCCGACCCGACTCGTCTAGTTGACGACTACCTTAATATTAGACAAGAAACCATTAAAATAATGTTGAATTTTAAAAACAGGTACAAGTATTTTTTTGCTGTTGAATTGGATGTTCTACATTTCATCGCCTGAAACAAACTAGTCTCATTAATAAAAATGTATTATGTGTGCCTTGCAAGTAATAGAGCAATATTTACCTTATTGACTAATTATGATGTTACATATCATGTACATATCTTTAATAACGTTAGATGCCCCCCTTAATGCTTGCATATACATATATGTTGCCATCAGATTTCAAACAAAAGTTGAACTTAGTTGCACATATTTATTTAAATGTGTTTTAGACAATTGTTAGTTAGGAACACGTCCTCCACTGGTTTAAGAGAAGTGTAAGTTACGACATTTGAAATACGTGACTAAGAACTCACTTAGAACATTGCAATATTCGCAGAGACATACAAAACGTTCCTAGTGACAAATGTCTAGTTTTTCGTTGTAAATTTCGGAGCTACGAAACGGAAGCTTACAAAAGAAAAGTATGAAAGGAATGTAAGTGAAAATTCTGAATTAGTTACTTTTTAAAAAACGCTAAAAAAACATTCTTACGACCTCGAGAATGTTGCAACCACCTTTATTTTTTCTTAAAATATCATTTGCACTTTTTTTAATAGACCCAATAGTCTATCGAGTGACAGCAATAAAAATATATGCTTTACCCAAGATTTCTTTTTTTTTTTTTTAAATAGGTATATCAAAATTTGAAAAAGTTTATTTGTAAAAGAAAGGATATTTAGTGCTTTATTTTCTTATCTCTGTTTCTGCTAGTCAAATCGATTTGAAATTTTAGAAGAGCAATTCTTTGATTAGTATTTCTTTTCTATTTAAGAGATAGAGAATTTTAAATTTTAACTATCTAAAAACATAATTATTTTTAGAACATCCAGAAAGAGGATAAATTTTTCTTCTTTACCGTGTTTTAAATACAATTAGAGTTATTGTCGCACATCTCAATTATTTATTTAGTAAGCTTTCGAATGAAGTTACCTTGAGATAACAATAGCTTCGTAAAGAATGGTTCTTATTGCAGATTTCGACGTATGGACCTTGAGCAATATGTGGTGCATTATTCAAGGCTATTCAAGGCTAACAATTGATTTGAATATTTCCATTGTTAGAACGCGCGCAATTATAATCTAACATAATTAAAAGAAACTAGTAATTGGAATACTATACATAAATAGGTATATATATGTTATTAAACAATTTCCAAACTTTTTTAACATAACGGGTTCTATTTCAAAATTAATCATCATAAGTGTTTGATTGAAATCTTATTTAGTTACAGCTAATGTTCTCCATTTTGTCACCTAAACTTAATTATTACTTAAAATTATAAATTTACATATGTAAACTAAGAACAGTAACAATGTAGATTTAGTAAGCATCTATTATTTCGGCCCAGGTAGATTCATTCATTTTAGAAACTAAGGACTGCATTAATATTAAAAATATCCTTACTAAAATAACACTGTCACATCAAAAGTTAAAAAAAAATAGTCGGCAAGTTTAGATAAAAATACCTAAGCTATCGAGCTTAAACCTATTACATGTACAATGACTGAGTGTGTTTCACCGCTTACTTTATCAAACCCGTCGAATTCGTTCGATTAGAATTAATACTTATATTTATCTTACACCCCTTCAGTCATGTCTATCAGTTCTTTCAAAGAACGTGAAATCTATATTCATTCCTCTTCAGTTTTTTTTTAAGGAGTTTGTTGGAAATGGGAGCTAGGACGAAATAAAACAGAAAATTCACTTTAAATATGTAATTCGGTACATTTATTAACTTGCACCTCGCACTCGTAAGACAACCCGTTCTATTATACAGACTAAATCTGACTATATATATATATATTCAACTTATATTCTAACACCAGATACATATACGCTGCTTGGCGAATTTGTTTATTAAGGGATCACATTTGCACGCATAAACACAGACCGAGAGTCTCTTAAATGAGGTCAGATATCTTAAATTAAATTGTGTACTGAAACAGTACAAAGTATTGTTACTATTCCGACAAGGTTTGATAAAAGTATTCAAATATTTGTCAAGTATCGCTCTAAAAATTTCCACTGTAATCATCATCTTAGCCTCGGAAAAATCCGGTTATCACAACTGACTGAAGCGAGATTCGAACCCATAATAATCAAGACTAGGCAAGACATTTTTAAGATACCAAAATATTATTAGCTTCCTTTTAAGCGTTTTCTATCGTTTTTGCAGTAAATTTATGGAATTTTGTATGTATGTGATGGTTAGTAGATATGCAGAAAGGAAATAAATATTTGTTACTTATTTACCAGCTTTACTTGATATTTTCACTTTGTTATATTTATATTTAAATTGTAGGTCTCCATAGGTACCAAAGAAAAAAAACAAATATGAGAGAGGTTCAAAAACAAATAAATGCAGTAAGAAGGTTGATATGTGGAGAGACTCAAGGAGTGCGTCATAAATTTTCCACGGTAAATACGAAACCACCGCATCATAAAGATAAAATAAAGGAACAAACAAATCTACATAGGGAAAACAGCAAATATTTTTATGGTATATTCATCATATTATATATGTGTATGCGATACACAGTTCACATGTTCGTCGGCATCATAAATATCAAAGAAGAATATTTCCGAAAACACACGTCCATAATTCTCCAATATATATTTCCCAATTTTGACGTTTTGTCAAAATCAAATAAAAAAGCTCGTAAAAATTCACCAACACAATATATCATATAGTTCGCCCGTACGTAGAACTTACATAGTGAAGGAGAAATATTTATATTTTTCATGCATGTGATTTGTTGTTTCCATTTTATCTGACAACGTTTTGTTCCATGCAAATCGATAGTAATACATCATTCCCTGCGACGAAGTTTCAGGTTCGGCTCGTGACCCAGAACACTCTGCTGGATATATTTTCTTTGTCATTACATATTATTGTTATTAATATCAATATTAGTTTGTATATTTGATAAAAATAATACTACGTCGTATATTTTTATCTGATTAATTTTGTTTATACACAAATATTTACGTTACTATAGATCGTAGCTGGATGATGGATGTGACTCTGACTATATTTACATATACCATTTAATTTTTATCTTTTTGTCATTAAAATTATATTTTTATGTAAATATCTAAACACTAACCTGAAAAGGTATAAGATATATTATAATGTACATTTAGATTAATAGGAAAAGTATTGATTTTAAAGCTATTACTTTAGTAGCATACGTGAAGTGAGGCGGGAACTACCTCTAATAAATTGATTCATCCAGCTAACATACCTTAAGCGTCTTTAACA